>ML370921.1:1384-69114 GCA_005239525.1 Nicotiana knightiana
TGCGAAAGTATATGTATTAATGTGCTTAGGGAGGTGTAGTCACTCCTATATCCAAATGTATCTTACCCGTCCCGCAGCCTACATTACAACCGAATAAAGTCCTACTTGATCCTAGACTGAATGAGCTCGATTAGTAGAGTAGTACACTACGGGCAAGCCTATGGTGCATCTTTTGTGGCATATGAATGTTATTTCTGAGAGCGAGTGAATTCTTTCTATCTTGAGTTCCTAAGTGTTCTTAAATTTTATTGTGTGAGGAACTAGCTCTTTGCTTTGGTGAGGGCACATGATTCATGAAGGAAAGGTAATGTTGTTGACCTCTATGTTAGAGTAGTTAGTGAATTGTGAATAAAGCATGGTATTTGTGAGTCGATTATTGAGGCGAGGATGTCACACCTTTGTGCTTGAACTGTTTTAAATATTCTTGGTATAACGTGTTAAGAGATTTGCTTAATAAGTTGTGTACATGAGTGTAGTTTGATTGCTCGAGGACGAGCAAATGTTTAAGTGTGGGGTATTGATGCGAGGCTAGAATTCATGGTTTAACATGTTATATGCCCTACATTTTATGTGCGTTAATGATAAAAATACACGTTTATGTGTATAATAGAGTCTATTTCATGTGTAGGTGAATTGGAGATGTAAAACCGAGCTAAATGGATGCAAATACATCGAAAATACGCTCAAGAGGCGAGGAGGAGTGCACCGGGCTATAGCCGGGCGCCAGAGCCCAAACGCCTGACCCAGCCTGGCGTTAGCCAGGCGTTAGAGCTGAAATGCCTGACCCAGCCTGGCGTTAGCCAGGCGTTAGAGTTGAAATGCTAGCCTTAGCCTGGCGTTAGCCAGGCGTTAGGGCCCAAACGCCAGGTCCCATGTTCGGTCAATTCCGAGTTTTGACGAGTTTAAGTGTTTCCCGGTTGGAATAGAAGTCTCCTACACGTTTAGGGTTCGTCCTAAACATATAAATAGACCCCGTAAACACAACTTGAGGGGGGAATTTTGGAGATTTTGAAGAGGATTCGAAGGATTCAAAGGATTCAAAGAGAGAAAACCATTGAAGTGACAAAACATTGATTTTTACATCTTTTATTCATTACTTTGTAGTTCAATTATGCAATTTATTTTGGGTTTGATTCTTATGAACATGTCTAGCTAACTTCTTTAATCTAGGGTTTTGGTAGAACCCGTTGGGGATAAACTTCTTGTGTTATTAATATAGTTTTGTTTGGTTGATTTATCTCTATTTGTTCAACTACGTTCTTGTTGTAGTTGATTGAAAGGGCCCTCAATTAACTGTTCCTATTTATTATGTATCTACTTGAGAGAGAGTGCATATTTAGGTATTTGTTTGAACAACATCACTCCCGGAGTATAGACGAAAGTCATAACCGAGGGTTTAGAGGTTGGATTAGAGATAACGATACCTCGGGTGCAATCTAAAGTGAACTGTAATGCAATCTAGCTAGCGTAACTTGAGAGAGTGCGTCTAGTAAATTATCATAATTACTTGAGAGAGATTTATGGTAGATAGAGTGTTCATGATTGATAGAGACAACTAATCAAACTATAAGAAGTATCCGAGAAGGAAGTTCACCGACGGGGGAAACCATAACCTTAGACCTTTATCATAATTGTTTACAACACATTGTTAGTAATTGTTAGTTATTATTATTGTCAGTAGAATTAGTAAAACATCACCAATTTATATTAAAAAGTCTTGAGAGAATTGATTGAGTAAAAGTTGCGTATTCTAAAGACTTGATTGATACGTAAATTCCCTGTGGGATCGACTCTGGGCATAATACCCCAGATTATATTTGCAACGCCCGTTTAGTCTTTTATTAGACATAGTTGAGCGTGATCAGGGAACTCTGACACACCCGGACATGAGAAAGGCTATGAAACTTTGACACTTGAGGTTATGAACACCTAGTATATATGGGCCTGATTCAGGCTTCCTACAGTTTAAGTTCTTCTTTTCTATCTATTTATGTAATTCATTCAGCTACTGGTCTGTAATAATTATTTGTAAACAAATATTGGGGATGACTAGTGAAGTGGGGAGGGTAGCCATATAGTTCTGTTAACATCGTCGGGTAGAAATCATGTTTTAAGATTTACATTATTTCTATCTGCATTGGAATCCATGTTTTAGGACCAACATGTTCATTCAAACCATGCCAATCATGCACTAGATACTATGTTCCTAGGATTTCATGTCTACTATTTCAGCATCTCATCCATGCTTTATGTTTATCGCTTAGAAATCCTGCTCCTAGGACAATAAACAACGTTAACATAAAAACGATTACTCCTGTGCATTTAAAATCATATCTCCATCACCCTGTAACTCTTTGCATTGTAGAAATCATGCCTTTAGGAATTATTTGTATCCTGAAATTATGTCTTAACCATCTGGCAATTATATGTGCATATTAGATATCCTGCTCTAGGATTTCATTTACATATGCTTAACCATGCCTAGTTTAACTACTGACTCACGAAAAAGGTAGAAACAGTGTCACATCTAATTGTCTTGCTCTTAATAAAACTAATAACAATCTTTGCATAATCGTATCACCTAGAACAACATGCTTTTAGGTAAAACAACTTCTGAACTGTTTTTAACAATTCTGGCAATTATTATACACAATCCCACGCCTAGGAAAGCCTTAGGTAATCAATCTCTTTAAAAGTTGGGCAAACTGAGTAGGTCCTTGCTATTGAGTTTATAAATAAAGCTGCATATTTTTGTGCATTGACATTCACTTAGATATCCTATCTTAGGATCCTGTCTAATAAAACTGCCTCTTGTTTGTGTTTAAGACGTGCTGATCATGTGCATTACTTGTGGAGGTAAATCTTGGCCTCATAACAGCGTCCCTGCATTTATCTGATCAGTCCTATTTTTTCTTTCCTGTCGCTTAGAATTTTATCCTTTTAAAACCTTAGGGGTCTGTCTAGAACTACCTATACTTAGAGGTCCTAAATTCCTCCAGGACCCTTGAGAAGGGACGGGTAACAACACGCATAGAGATTGCTAATTAAATTTGCTTAATAACCGCTAAAGGGTGGGGTAAAGGGTAGATATGGATATTATGACCGGTGCGCTAATGCCACGTGTAGCCCCTCACTGAGGAGTGATTACCGGGCATTGAATTGATGTGATCCTATAGGATTTAGCAACTTAGGACTCCCCTATCCCCTACATATGTGTGCTTAGACTGCGAATCTTTTCAAAACCATTACTTGTTTCCATGTGTATACTTTGACTGCTTATTTTCTACTTGCTTATTTGAATCGTGTCACGGTCGTCAGTTCATCTAAAATTCTTAAAATATGTTTTATACCATGTCTTTGCAAAATCATGCATGCGCACTTTCATAAGTAGCTCTGTTTAGCAAACACTACCCCGATAACTTGAACAGGATCATCAGACTAAGCAGAATGAGTCAAGTGAAGCCAGCGGGGACATGAACCGACCTTCCCCATCCATAGAACTCACGATTTTTCTTTGGATGCAGGAACAAAGGATAAACATGCTTCAAAGTCACAATTCTCAAAACAGTTGCAATTGCCGAAATTTGCTATCAGCACAAAGAACAAACATGCTCCGTAGTCATAATTCTCACAATAATCGCAATGTCAAAATCTGCTACCAGCTAAGAAATTCTACTATCATTTGCTATTTATTATTCTGCATAAGGATAAGCTCCACCTTCATCTTGCATGGGACTAAGCTCTGTCCCACATTTTGCATGAGGCTAAGCTCTGCCTCCATCTGCGTAAGGCTAATCGTTGCCTTCCTATCTGCATGTGGTGCATAAGACTTAGCTCTACCTTCCCCTGCATGAGACTAAGCTCCGCCTCCATCTTCATAAGGCTAATCGTTTCCTTCCTATCTGCATGAGGTTAAGATCTTCCTCCACCCGACATTCAACTAATCTCTGCCTTCCCCTGCATGAGGTTAAGCTCTACCTCCACCCTGCATAAGGCTAATCTCTGCCTTCATTTTCAAAAGACTAAGCTCTGTCACCATACTTGCATGAGGCTAAGCTCTGCCTCTAATTTACTTTTTTCACCAAGACTAAGCGTTGTCTCTCAAGAATTATTTACTTCGCTTCTCTTTCGGGCTAAGATTTGCCCCCCCCCCCCAATTTGCAAGACTAAGCCTTGTCTTGTTTGACATCATGTTATTGCATCTCATGGACTGAAATATCGCCAACTTGTCCAAAGGCATCATAGTCTAACGACATCATCCTCATAGCCGGAAGACACCATGTTATAGCCTGAGGATCTCTCTCAATATTGCATATCATTATTCAAAGGCATCATAGTGTCGAGGCAACATCTTCATGGCCCGAAAACATCATTTCATGGCCTGTGAATCTCTCATCAAACAATTCGTGGCCCAGGACATCATGGTCTAAGGACGTCATCCCTAACCGTCTGAAGACGGCTTTCATAGTCCCAAAGGGAACCTGCGTCATGTTTAAATTTATGCACAATATACGCTTGTATTACTCTTATTTGCAGGTAACCCGACGAGCAACGGCTATCCCAGCAGAAGCGATCCCACTCCAGTTCCTCAGCTGTATCAAACCTAACCTCTCCTTTAAACCGTTCATTCGCCCATCCCTAGATATTGCGTCCGTTCTTGTAATGACTTCACCGGTATACTTCGCCGATGAATCCGAAACTACATACGGCTGATTCCTGTAAAACCAGGGGTATGTAGGCAGCTCAGAAACTAGAGTACGACCAAAATCTCTCTAACCGTTTCGCTCGGTCAAAATTGGTCATCATATCTTTACTCAACAACTCTTTCATCATTTCTGGGTAAAGAGGGGCAGTTGTTGATACCCAATTTTCCCAAAATATTCTTAAAGCTGCATATATACCTTCAAAATCATGCATTAATAGCAATTGGTGTTTTTACATAATTTTTCTGTATTTTTATTAATTTGTCCAACATTTATTTCCAATAAATAATTATAAAATTGCATCACAAATGATTTCAAGAGCATTCCTTGATTTAATTTATTGTTTATGATCCTAATAAGATAAAATTATTTCATAATTAGTCAAATTGACATCTTTTTACTATAATTGCAATTACTTTGCAATTATAGCCCTAACATATAATTTTGTACTATTTTTCTACCAGAAATTAGTCCTCTATATTTTTAAATACCAAATAATTATTTTTTTTAATTATTTCCATGCATAGAATTCTTTATTAATTAGAAATTATGTTATAAATTATTTCGACTAATTTAATTCGGGTATTTAACAAATGACCTATTTCTATTTCAATTATAGCCTAAATTATAGCCAGCCCAAACACCTAATTATACCTGGCCCAACAGACCCAAGCCCAAACCTAAATCCTACCCGACCTAGTCCGTTTAAATCCTGGACGTTGATCATTTTTGATCAACGGTCCAGGTTTTCCCTTACCATAATTAACCTAACAGCTACCCCCCCAAAATCCCTCATTTCCCTCACCCTCTCCGCCATCACCCCTCTCATTCTCTCTCAAACTCCCTCTGCCTAACCCTAACTCCCCTTCGCCGGTTTCTTGCTCGACGTTAATAATGGTTGCTCACCACCACTCCTAGCCCTAATGGCTCTCCTATGGCCGAGATTCATGCTGTCTTTGAGGTCCTCAAGGGACCAGTGGCCGTTCACTCACCCCTGGGCCTGTTTTCACCATTCTCAAGCCACCATGGCTCAATTAAGTAAGATCGTTCTATTTTCTTGCTAGACCTATGGTTTCTAAGNCTGGGCCTGTTTTCACTATTCTCATGCCACCATGGCTCGATTGAGTAAGATCGTTCTATTTTCTTGCTAGACCTATGGTTCTAAGCCGGAATCGCTCTATCTTTGGGTTGTTCTTCTCTGAAACCCTATTTTTATATCTTAACTCATTAGATCTGTAACAGATCTAAGAGTATTTTGAGTTATTTCACTGTTTTCCATGAGAAACTTTCTGATCTTTTCAAAACGTCTCTTCATCTCCATAACTAGGGTTCTTAACCCCCTTTTCAAAACGACTTTTCCTTAGATTTAAGTGTTATTCTATAATCTTTATTATGTTTAAAAGGTTTATTTAGGTTTTCCTTTTAACCTGATTAACTGTGTTAAAACCCCTAATTTCCTGGCTTAGTTCTGGGTTCTAAGTTTGTCTACGCTGATTTGTTCGTTTGACTTGTCTGTATGTTTGATTCTCATGAATATGCTTCAATTAATTAGAATATTCTATGATTTTTGCCCTAATAATGTCTTATTAGGGTTTCTGATTTGTCTCTTTTGGTTATACTCTGTTCACTTGTTATTCATGGCAGTCTATAATGTTTCCCTTAATATTAGTACTATTTTCCACTTCTTTGAATCCCTGATTTCCTGTGTTAATACTCTTTACTGATTTCCGACTACTTTTTTTGTTTTACAACCTTTAAATTATTTTCTTACCTTATTATGTGACTGACTGCATTATTAGTTGATTCTTAATGTTATTTCCTTAATTAGAACTTTATGAATCTATAATTACTTTATCTATACCTACAATGTTTGAATTCTTTCCTTAATTGTTATACTCCAGCTATGTGATTTCTTTCCTTAACTTGTTTTCTATTTTTTCACCGTTGGTAAATCACTCCCTTAATTAAGGGAAGACTTGGACTGATTTTACTCTAATTGATTCTGAGTTCTATAATTACTAAACAGTTTTACTCTTACCTTATTTACCTAGCTTTCAAACTACTATATATACTTCTCTCTTCTATTCTCATTACACAGTCTTCTACACACACGAACTCACATTAGTTCACAACTCTCTCATACACCAAAACACTCTTCTCCTTACTTTTGTTACTTGCTATTGTTATTGAATTAGCCGGCTGCAAGCCAAGGCTAACTATTGCACTTTCCTGTTCTTCACTTTGTGTATCCTTACTGTTATGTTTTGATTTTAAATTCAAGTTCCAAAATTAATGTGTTTCTTCTACTCCTTTACTTTATCATTTTACTAATCTGTTTTTGTCTATTATTTGCTTCTCAACATGTGTTTAACTTGTTTTACTTAGTATACTAGTTATGTTCTAACCCCTTTTTAGGATCAGCCTATTTATGAACATGTTTGCTTCCTGTGTAATCTGTCTCCATGTGACTCCACCCTGTCTTTGTATGCTTGTCTATGAGTTGCCTAGTTTTGGTATGCACCTATTGTGAAATTGTTACCTTAAGTTGTTCTGATTGTATGCTCAATTCTGTTTGATACCACTATGTCTTCTATTATTTATTCTGAAATTCATACTCCTATACTATGCTTACATCATTAGTTATCCCCAATCCCACAAGTCCCTAAGCACTTCTGAGTCTATGCAACCATGTCCCCAATTAGCAATTCTGGAAACCATGACATATTATCTGTTGTTCCTTGAGATTTCTACGCTTATGCTTGTTAGGTACTCACCTAGGGTGCTATATCTGTCCAGCCAACCCCCCTTACCCCTGTGTGAAGGACTGTTGTTTGAGTGTTGTTGAACCTGTTATGTTCTGTAGTTGATCTACTGTTTGTTTAATTACCCTACTCTTATTCAAACTATTTTACTACTAAAGCACTTCATACTTTTATAAACTTCAACTGAGTCTTTTCAATACTGTTTTATACCAAAGCATTTTCTAAAGCATGCCAAGCACTCTCACTCTACTATTAGGTTCTTACGTTCGACCCCTCCAGTGTGTGACTGCTTTGGGATTCCTGTGAGATCCCTTTGAGCTTTGATGCACTGGAGTTGGCTCTTCCACACTGTACTTACTCAGTTCTGGTTATGAAATTTGGGTGTGAGCACTGCCCAGGATCCTTGAGGTCCTTAGGGAACTCTGACACACTTGGACATGAGAAAGGCTATGAAACTTTGACATGCTTCATATTGTTACCTGACACACCTGCTTCAGGCTTCCTACAATTTAACTTCTTATTTTCTATCTATTTATGTAATTCATTCAGCTGTTGGTTTGTAATAATTATTGTAACCAAATATTGAGGTTGGCTAGTGAAATGGGGAGTGTAGTTATATATTCTATCATTGGGTAAAAATCATGCCTTAGGCTTTTACATTCCCTATATCTGTATTAGAATCCATGCTTAGGACCAACATATTCATTCAAACCATGCCAAACATGCATTACATATCATGTCTTTAAGGTTTTCATGTTTACTGCTTTAACGTACAACATGTCCTTAATGCATGCGTATGCTTACCACTTAGAAATCCTGCTCTTAGGATAATTAACATAAATTGTTGCTACATGTGCCTTCATAAATCGTGCTTAACAACTCTGTAATTCTCTGTGCATTTTAGAAATCATGCTTTAGGAATTCTTCGTATCCCGAAATCATGTCTTAACCATTCTGCATTTTATATGTGCATATCAGATACCATGCTCTAGGATTTCATTCATATTTGCTTAGCCACGCCTAGTTTAAACTACTGATTCATGAAAAGAGGAATAAAACAATCTCGCATATGATTATCCTGTTTTAGATAAAACTAGTAACAATCCCTACATTTTTGTAACACCTAGAATAACATGCTTTCAGGCAAAAACAACTTCTGAACTGTCTAAAGGTTAAAAGGCTTAAAAATCAGTAGGCAAACTGATTAGGCCCCTGCTTATGAGTTTATGAAATAAAGCTGCATATTTCTGTGCATTGATATTCACTTAGATATCCTATCTTAGGATCTTATCTAATAAAACTGCCTCTTGTTTGTATTTGAGACGTGCTGATTATGTGCATTACTTGTGGAGGTAAATCTAGGCGTCATAATTGCGTTCCTGCATTTATCTGATTAGTCCTATTTGTTCTTGCATGTCGCTTAGAATTTTATCTTTTTTAAAACCTTAAGGGTCTGTCTAGAACTACCTATACTTAGAGGTCCTAAATTCCTCCAGGTCCATTAAGAAGGGTTGGGTAACAGCACGCATAGAGATCGCTAAATAAACTCTCTTAATAACCTCTAAGGGTAGGGTAAAGGGTAGATATGGATATGATGACCGGTGCGCTAATACCACGTGTAGCCCCTCAATGAGGAGTGATTACCGGGCATTGCATTGATGTGATCCTATAGGATAAACAACTTAGGACTCCCATATCCCCTACATATGTGTGCTTAGACTGCGAATCTTTTTCAAAACCATTACTTGTTTCCATGTGTATACTTTGACTGGCTATTTGCTACTTGCTTGAATTCACAAAGCTTGTTTGGCCGGGAACCACAGTTGTGGACTTTGAGTAGTGCCTAACACCTTCCCCTTGGAATAATTTCAAGCCCTTACCCAATCTCTGGTTATTCAAGTAGTGTTATTGTGAACCTTAATAGGTGCCTAACGCACCTTAATTCGTTACCTGGCGACTCTTCAAATCCTTCTCATCCCTTATCCCAAAAGGAAATGAGTTGTCCCAATAATGTCAAAAACCCTGACTGATCTGAAAGGAGAGGAAAGAGGGGGGCACGACACTTACTTGAGTCACTTTTATTCATTATTACCATATATCAAAACAAAACAAAAAATAAAAAATAGACTCAATCCCTTAAGAAGGTTGTCACGCCATCCATCGTTGGGAAGAGCCACCTGGTTCACACAAATTTCACCCTTGGAAAGAACCGTGGCATTAAGAAAACCAAAGGCTTATTTATCACGAAAATGTAAAAAGAAGCTATAAATTCGAAAAAAAAAGAAGCTACTAAAGGGAATAAGAAGTTAAACTATTTAGGAAAATTATAAAAGAAGTTATAGAGTAAAAATATGGAAAGTAAAATGAATCTGTACAATATGGGATTGAAACGAATATACATAAAAGGGGAATGAATAGATACATGGAAAGTTAACTTAATATACATATCAAAGATAAAAAGTACGAAAATAAAGTACGATAAGTAAACAAAATAAAAAATAAAAAGTAGTATCAAGGTTATTACAGACCAAATCATCATCAAAATAGGGCCACCCCCCAACTAAAAATTAGCATTGCCCTCAATGCTAACAACAAAAATAGAATATGGGGAGGATAGAGAGTAAACAAAACTCCCTATGATGCCTCTGTCTGCATGGGGTCACTGGTTGGGTCCTGTCGCTGGCCTGAGTCATCTCCCTCGGGATCCTCCAGCTGAATCTCCAAATCCTCAGTCTGGGGGATCACCACTCTCCTCACAGGCTCTATGACGGCCTCCTACTCTGGCATCTGTGATGGCTGCGCTGTCTGAGCTGCAAGGGCAGGCTCTCCTATGAGGAGATCCAGAGGAATGTCACCAGCTGCAGTGAGCTCTGCCACCTCCTTCTTCAAATCTTTGTGGCCCTTTTTCATCTTCCTTACCTGTTTACCCAGGTATTTTATTTCCTTCTCATGGGCGCCCAAAGACTCTAGAATTTTCTTCTGGTTGTCANCGGTCTTGCCATACCATCGGGTTCCTTGATCTCAGCAATCCCCCTGCTGGGTGTCACCACCCCTTTCGTCGTCCGGGACGTCATCATCACTATCAATATGTACTGGGGATGGTGTGGAGGCTGGAGCTGTTACACTTGGGGCAGGTGGTGTCAAAGTCTCGCTACCTCCTTCTGAGCCCTTAGATGACCTAGACAAGGAAGTAGATTCATCGACGAGGTGGGAAGGTTTGGATTGTTCCTCTTGTTGGGTTTGAGCAGCTTCCCCGTCAGAAATATCCCGAGAGGGGACATACTCTTCGGTCTCCGAAGTGTCAGGAGTGGGCCTCCGGAGGGTTTGTTTTCTCCCAATGACTCTTCGAGGAGCTAGGGGTGCAGTTTTTTTTCCTTTCCCCCGATCCCGGGATGACTCTCCCCTCCCTGCTTGTTTATCTTCTCCACCTCGAGATCTAACCATTCTCTGCATACACAATCAGTAATTAGTATTATGATTCAATCAAGTATCAGATGGAAGTAGACAAATGATTAAAGTGTCAAATCATAGTGGACCGCTGTCAACAGAAAAAGCAAATCGGCTGCGTATTGGCAACCGTTGTCCGCGAAAAAAAGAGTCGCGACCGCGAGAGGCTGGGGTTTAGACTACCCAGTCTCTGAAGATGGACCACCACTGAGAGCGTAATTCTGGGCGCGGCAGCGAAAGCTTTACCGTTGTCCGCGTAAAAATGAATGCGGTCGCGGACCCAATATATCAACTCTCTGAAACTTATTTCGCGGTCCGTGGAATTTGAAGCGCGGACGCATAATTCAAACCGCTATCTGCGAAAATATCATCGTGACCGCGTAACTTCAACCCATATTTTTACACAACAAGCTTATGAACGCGGACCGCTGAATTATGAATGTGCACCGCGGAATTATGTCCGCAGTCGCGGAATTCAAAACTAACGGGTTCTGAGGAGACGTTCATGAGCTAGGGTTTACCTTTAGCATAGAATTTACGCAATTAAAAAGCAAAGTGAAACACTCCAACCCTCATCAGGCATCAAAAGCAATTACCCAACCAATTTTAACTTCAATTAAGCCTACTTTTGATTCATGGCTTGTATTAACCCTAATTATCTAAAATAGAAACTATCTAAAAAGAAAAAGAAAACAAGAACTAAAATTAAGACAAATAAATTGAGCATACCAATTGTTTAATTTGTTGTAGGAATTACTCTTGCTAAATGAGATGAAGTTTAGATGCAACAGGAAGAAGATGAATGGTGCAAAAGGGCTTTGAGAAGTGAGGGTGTGAAAAGTGTAAAAGGATGAGGGACCTCCTATTTCTACTAAAACCCTAAGGGCCCACACCTACTTACCTGGCGCGGCCGCGAAATTCCACCGTGGTCCGCGCTTTTGGCTGTTTTGAAGAGCATTAGGCTCAATAATATTGCTGAGAGCGGTAAATGGGCGCGACCGTGAATAGCCACCGCTGACCGTGAAAAGAAGAACCGCAGACGCGGATGAAACTTTAGAGAGATACATTTTGGACTTTTCAAGTCCGTGTCCGCAATATTTTTGTGCCCTCGCATAAATAATTCCCCTGACCTGGAATTTTGAGCGCAGTCAACAGTCCAATTCCACACTTAGCCAAATTTTTCAGTATTAGTTCTGCACTGCAACAACAATTACTACACAAATCTCACAACCAGTTAGTTCAAAAGAGCCTAATCTAAGAAGAAAAATGAAAAAGAAAGAAAAATCACTTGGGTTGCCTCCCAAGAAGCGCCTGATTTAACGTCACGGTACGATGCAGGTTACCATCATCATTGAAACTTTATCAATGCCACCACGTGGCTGTCATCAAACTTCCCCAAGTAATGCTTTACACGATGCTCATTAACCCGGAAGATTTCACCATTTTTGTTTTTCAAGCCAAGAGCACCAAAAGGTGTTACATGCACTACCTCAAAGGGACCACTTCATTTGGACTTTAGCTTACCCGGAAACAGGCGTAACCGGGAGTTGAAGAGAAGGACCAAATCACCCTCTTTAAATTCCTTGTTTCGGGCATACTTGACGTGCAAGTATTTCATATTCTCCTTGTACAATGATGAGCTTGAATAGGCATGAACCGGAATTCATCTAGCTCATTGAGTTGTTCCACCCAGAGATTTGCTGCAACATCCCACTCAAGATTTAACCTCTTCAAGGCCCACATGGCTTTATGTTCTAGCTCAATCGGCAAATGACACGCTTTACCAAACACCAACCGGTACGGAGACATAAACGCTATAAGCCCACAACATATCATCTAGCTTTCTTGACCAATCCGTTCTATTGGCATTCACAGTTTTTGACAAGATGCTTTTGATTTCCCTATTTGAAACCTCCATTTGTCCACTAGCTTGGAGGTGATAAGGAGTTGAGACCTTCTGATTGACACCATATTTTGCAAGAAAAGTGTCAAATGCCCTATTGCATAAATGAGACCCCCCATCACTGATAATTGCCCGAGGAGTACCAAACCGTGTGAAAATGTTCTTCTTGAGGAACGCCACTACACTCCAGGCTTTATTTTTGGGCAAAGCCACGGCTTCGTCCCACTTGGAAACATAATCAACCGCCACCAGAAGGTAAGTATTGCCACACGAACTCACAAAAGGCCCCATGAAGTCTATGCCCCACACGTCAAAAATGTCAACGTCAAGAATAGTTGTGAGATGCATTTCATCCTTCTTTGATATTCCCCCAGCTCTGACATTCATCACATCTCTTGAAAAGCTCACTTGAATCACTATACAGGGTTGGCCAATAAAAACCACAACTAAGAACCTTGGAACCAGTCCTCGCCCCACCGTGATGACCACCTAGGGAGAATAATGACAAGCATCAAGTATGCTCATTTTCTCCTCCTCTGGGACACACCTAAGAATCACTTCATCGTTGAAAATCTTGAACAAGTAGGGATCGTCCCAATAATAGTCCAAACTGTCCCGTTTGAGTTTCTTCTGTTGGTTAGAAGAGAGCTCACACGGGACAATGCTGGTAACAAGGAAATTGGCAACATCCGCAAACCAAGGCATATCATTCAAAGAAACCGAGAGGAGTTGCTCATCCGGGAAAGCATCATTAATTTCAATACCATCTTTGGGTCTCCCTTTCTCTTCTAAACGGGACTAATGATCCGCAACCTGATTTTCACTTCCTTTCCTATCAATGATCTCGAGGTCAAATTCTTGAAGCAACAAAACTCATATCATCAATCTAGCTTTTGAGTCCTTCTTTTTCATCAAATACCGAAGCGCCGCGTGATCGGTAGGAACAATCACTTTGGCGCCCATGAGCTAAGGCCTAAACTTCTCCATGGTGAACACAATTGCTAACAACTCTTTCTCCGTCATTGTATAATTAACCTAGGCATCATTCATAGTTTTGCTTGCATAGTACACCAGATGAAATATCGTGTTCACCTTTTTCCCCAAGACCGCTTCTACCACAACGTCACTTGCATCGCATATGAGCTCAAAGGGAGAGCTCCAATTTGGTGCGGTAATGATCATAGTGGTTGTTAATTTATACTTCAAGAGCTCAAAAGCCTTCATGCACTCCTCATTGAAATCAAATTTTGTATCCTTCTCTAATAGCCGGCATAAGGGGTTCACCACTTTGGAAAAGTCTTTGATGAACCTTCGGTAGAACCCCGCATGCCCAAGAGAACTTCTAACTCCTTTGACGGAAGTTGGAGGAGGTAGCTTTGGAATCACTTCTATTTTTTCCTTGTCCACTTTGATGCCATATTTTGAGATCTTATGGCTGAGGACAATGCCTTCCTCGACCATAAAGTGGCATTTTTCCTAATTAAGCACAAGATTTGTCTCTTTACATCGGGCTAGAACCTTGTCAAGAGTTTGCAAACATTATTCAAATGAGTCTCCAACCACACTACAATCATCCATAAGGACTTCGAGGAAGTCCTCCACCATGTCCTTAAATATAGCCATCATGCACCACTGAAATGTAGCGGGAGCATTACACAATCCAAACGGCATCCGGGAGAATGCAAAGGTTCCATACGGGCAGGTCAAGGTGGTTTTCTCTTGGTCTTCTGGGGCTATGTGAATCTGATTGTAACCTGAGTACCCATCCAAGAAATAATAGTAGGTTCGCCCGGTAAGTCTGTCTAACATCTGATCAAGGAAGGGTAATGGAAAATGATCATTTCGGGTCACCTTGTTCAGCTTTTTGTAGTCCATGCATACCCTCCATCCAGTCACGGTCCTAGTAGGTATCAACTCATTCTTCTCATTTTTCACCACAGTCATACCCCCTTTTTCGGCACACATTGCACCGGTGAAGTCCATGCACTGTTTGAGATTGGATAGATAACCCCTGAATCAATCCATTTGATAATTTCCTTTTTAACAACCTCTTGCATATCCTAGTTCAACCTCCGTTGATTTTCCACAGACGATTTTGCATCATCCTCAAGTATAATTTTATGCATTCAAAAGGAGGGGCTTATGCCCCGAATATCAGCTAAGGTCCACCCAATTGCCTTTTTTCTTCTTTGCAGCAGTTCAAGAGTGGAGTTTACCAGCACTTTGGTTAAGCAAGCAGAAATAATAAGAGGTAATGTAGAAGAAGGGCCTAAAAATTCATGCCTGAGGTGAGATGGGAGAGGCTTCAACTCCAATGTCGGTGGCTCCTTGATCGAGGAGTTTGTCGGTGGAGTCTTCCGATTTTCCAAGTCCAAGGATTGCTTACGGGGACCATAAGAGTAGGATCCCATTCCTTGTAAGGCATTTGCACATTCAACCAAGCCATCATTTACATCATTCTCATGGTTCAATAAAACAGCTTCCATAGGATTTTCCATATTGATCATTGCACTTGTATCATCAATTATCACTTCCGTAACAAGATCCACAAAAGATAAAACCTTAGTACTCTTCGGATGCCTCATTAATTTGCACACGTGGAAGACAACTTTTTCATCTCCCACCCGGAAGGTGAGCTCCCCTGCTTCCACATAAACCAAGGCCTTCCCTGTTACTAGGAAAGGCTTTCCCAAGATTATAGGCAGCTCATAGTCGACTTCGCAGTCGAGAATCACAAAATCAGCGGGCAAAATAAACTTGTCGACCCGTAAAAGAACATCATCAATAATACAAAGAGGCATCTTCATTGTTCTATCCGCCATTTGCAATCTCATAAGAGTCACCCTCGGTTGACCAATACCCAAAGTTTTGAATACGGAGTAAGGCATCAAATCTATACTTGCTCCCAGATCACACAAGGCCTTTGCAAACTCCGCACTCCCAATGGTACAAGGAATGGTAAATGCGGGATCTTCAAGCTTCGGAGCCATCGAGTGCACAATTTCACTAACTTGATGAGTCATTTTGATTGTCTCGCAATCCATAGATCTCTTTTTTGTCACCAAGTCTTTGATAAACTTGGCGTATCCCGACATTTTCTCAAGAGCTTTTACCAAGGGCATGTTGATTGCCAAGCTTTTCATCATCTCACTAAACTTCTTGAATTGATTTTAATTCTTTTGCTTTGAAAGTCTCCGAGGATAAGGCGGAGGAGGCCTTGGCAAAGGAGCCTTGTCTTTTGGCACTACCGCTTCCGGTATGTCTATTACATGTTCCCTAGCCGGGTTCACGTCATTTGGAGTCTCCTCCTCGTTATCATGAATATCAATCCTCACTTCCTCATTCAAATTCTCTTCACTCACTTCTTCATCAACTATTGAACGTCATCATTTTGATCTTCAACATCATCATTCACAATTTTCTTTTGCTTGGAGGTACTTGCTTCACCACCTCTATCGTTCCTTGTGTTCACCGCCATTGCATGGCCGGTATTGTTATTGTTCCCACCCTTCGGGTTTACTGCCGTGTCAGTAGGTAGTGCCCCCTTAGGGCGAGTGTTCAATGCTTGCAAGATTTTACCCATTTGGACTTCAAGGTTATAGATGGAAGTAGTGTGAGGCAATTTGAGCATCGGAATCGGTAGTCGCAATTTGAGCATCGGAATCAGTAGTCCGTTCCATCATCTGCTTGAACATATTCTCGATCTGCCCCATTTTATTGCTTGACGAACTTTGACCTTGAGATTGATATGGAGGTGGATTGTTGGGTTGTTGATATAGGGGGCCTTTGAAGCTCGACCCCCCATTTCCATTTCCTCCCCAATTGTTGTTGTTATTACCATTCCAATTATTGTTTCCACCCAACTCTGATTGTTGTTCCCCTAGTTGTTTGAGTTGTTGTTATTATTGTTCCAGCTTCCTTGTCCTTGATTGTTCCAATTTTGATTATTCCCTTACGATCTCCATTGTTGGTTTAGAGCATTTTTCCGTTGTCCTTGATAGTTGTTGGCATACAAAACCTCCTCGCTTTTGTCATCAAAAGAATCATCTTGGTTGTAGCCACTTCCATTTTATTCATATTGATCTTGATTGCTTTTCACTTGCTGACCACGTCGTCTCCTCTTGTTTACCAAAAGATTGACCCCTTCCATTGCATTTACTTGCCTTGTTCCTTGAACTTGCTGAAGCTATGCTTTTTCTAGCTGATTCATAATAGTTGTCAATTCAGCTATGGCTTGCCCGTGGTCTTGGAGTTCTTTGTGAAGATTGATTACATTCGAATCACCTTGAGGAACATTTTCCCGACTCTGCCAAGCTGAAGAAGTGTCAGCCATTTCATCAAGTATGTCACAAGCCTCATCATAAGTCAGCTTCATAAAATTACCCCTGCTAGCTAGTTCACAACACATTGATTGGTCGTGTTTATACCCCGATAGAATGTTTGTTGAATCATTGCTTCCTTCATGTCATTATTGGGGCATTCCGTGACCATAGTTCTATATCTCTCCCAAATTTCATGAAGAGGTTCATTAGGTTCCTGTTTGAAGGCTAAGATCTCATCCCTTAATGCCGCCATATGTCCCGGTGAGAAAAACTTGGCTATAAACTTGTCAGCCAACTCATCTCACGTAGTGATGGAATGGTCGGGGAGCCTTTCGAGCCAATCCAAAGATTTCCCTCTGAGTGAAAAAGGGAACAATCTCAGTCTCAATGCATCCTCCGACACGTTTGTCTGTGTGCTTTCCCAACAGGTATCTACAAAACCCTTTAGATGTTTATAAGTGTTATGATGGGGAGCTCCAGTGAAAAACCCTCGTTACACCAATAAGGTCAACATAACATTTGTAATCTGGAAAATGCCAGCCCGGATTCGGGGTGGGACAATCGTACTAGCGTAACCTTGACTGGGAAGCACCCGATGAGCTGCTCACGGAGGAGGTGGGGGAGGGTCTGGAATATTTTCATTATTCTAGTGGCCTCTCCTTTGAGCTTGAGGCACCAAATGAGCCTCATCATCACCATTATCTTCGACTTCCTCCCCCGTGAGAACATTTCTGTCTCGACCCAAAATCCCTCAGGTCGTGATGGAGTCGGACATCAATGTCAGGCAAGCCAAATCATTAATTAATTGAAATAACTTTCCGATTTTAACATTTATGTAAACATTTCCTTTCACTTTGTTACATAATAACCAAATAGAAATCTATCAATTAGGAACAATGGTTTGAATACTACACTTTATCAATTATAACCCAACACATATCCTAGAACCCGGTGTCACAAGTACATGAGAAATTTCTAAGAATTTATACAATCATTACAAAGCCTGTCCGAAATACAACTGGACAAGGAAATTTAAAATGAAATAAATACAGTACGAAGGAGACTCTGTCAGCTGTGGATCGCCTCCGGATGATGCAGCTCGCCTAAGTCTCCGAATCCTCCATATTGCTATGAAAGTACTTGTGCAATAAAATGCACAGCAACTGCATCATGAGTACAAAAACAATGTGTACTCAGTAAGTCGTCCGCCTAACCTCAGAGAGGTAGTGACGAGAGGTCGAATTAGACACTCACTAAGGGCCAGCAAATTATTTAACAGTATATGATGAACACAATAGGAATGTGAAGGTAGTAAAATAGCATATATATAACGCACTGAAACCCAAGTAAATACTGGAAATAAACAACCAGTTACCACTTTCTCATTTTTTTCCAAAAAATCTTAAATAAGCAATTTCTTCTTTATTTCCCCCAAATATCTTATCACTTCAAAAATCATGAAAAAATCATTTAACAATTTAGCATGCGCATACGGGATAAGGACAACCGGCCTGAGCCGTCATAATAATCAACTCTGTGCACTTCTGAGGATCGAACAGCCCGTACCAAAAGTGCACCTCTCAATATAATACTCATGTTTATGCATTGCCGAGAATCGAACGGCCCCTACCAAAAGTGCATCTCTCAATATAATAATTCTCTCTGTGCACTGCAGAGGATCGAACGGCCTGTCCCATAAGTGCACCTCTCAATATAATAATCATGTTTGTGCACTGTCGAGGATCGAACGGCCCGTACCAAAAGTGCATTTTAAATCCGTCGTGGTGTACGGCCCGCTCCCATGAGAGTAGGGGAAATAACACTCCGCTCGCAGAATGTAAATTGCGAAGCGGTCACATGCAGACATACACAATCAATAATCCACCCCGAATACGTCGGGAACACAAATACTCAAGTAAATTACCGATTTCTTTTTTGAAAAACCACAAATAGTATTTAAATCCTTTTTTCGAAATTCCCTTGCCGAGTTTATATAACGTTTAATAACACAACTCTATTCGGAAGTACAATTGCCCGTGAAGGAAATAAATTCTCTTTTTAGATGATTTAGAAAATAAACTCTAATTCTTCCTTAGTCATTAAATTACAATTTCAATTATATTAGCAGTCTAATATCACAGACAAGACCACAGGTACAACAGGTAAGGCATGCTAGTGGGTCCCAGGCTACCCGTACATGGCATAAAAGTAGCTACGCACGGACTCCCGACACCTCGTGCGTACGTAGCCCCTGAAGATAATAACATGTACTGAATTAGTTCACCTAGGGGGACGAATAAAGTTAGAAAGGAGACTTACCTCGCTCCGAAATTCAAATACCGGCTTCCAAGCCCCTCCGATGACTCCAACAGACGCACAACGCTCCGAAACTACCACATAACGGCAAAGGATTGAAAATTCATCCTAATACTCACAATAAATTCAAATTATATACTTTCCCCAACCCCGTTCGGAGAAATTACCAGAATGCCCTCAGGTCGACTTGCCCGGAAATCCGAAATTCTCGAAGAAACATTCTACCCATAGTTCTACTACTTCAATCATACCATTTACTCTACATTCCATGCTCAAATTCGTGGCTAAATTCCAAATTTACATTTTCTAGGTTTCTTCAAAAAATTTCCAAATTCCTACCAATTTCCATGCCTAAGCCATGCATATAATCTTGTATTTATCTTACAAACGGGAGGAATTTACTTACATTGATGCCTGATGAAAATCCCCCTTGAAATGCCCTCCAAAATCCCCCATGTCAAATGAAAAATGGGTGAGAAATGACAAAACCCCGACTTTAAAACATTATGCCCAGGCCTCCTTTCGAACCTGCAGTCCAATAGCCGCTCATGCAGCTCCGCACATGCGGAAATTCCATCGTAGGTGCGGCTCTTACTCAATCCAGCATCTCTCGCTTCTGCGGTCCCTTCTTCGCACCTACGCTTCCGCAGGTGCGACCAATCTTCTGCACCTGTGGCCTCCTCAGCTCCAGCCAAAACTTGCACCTTCGGCGCCCTTAGGCGCACCCGCGGCTCCGCACCTGCGATCAAAGCCTCGCAGGTGCGGTTACACCAGATGACAACAACCTTTAGCCTTCTTCAACTTCAAACATTGATTCGTTAAACACCCGAAATCCACCTGAGGCCCCCGGAACCCCGTCAAATTATACCAACCTGTTCCAAAACATAATGCGGACTTGCTCGAGGCCTCAAATCACATCAAACAACATTGAAACCACGAATCGCATCCAAATCCCAACTTTATGAACTTAGAAATTTCCAACTTCTACATACGATGCCGAAACCTATCAAATCACATCCGATTGAACCCAAAGTTTGCACACAAGTCATATTCTAAATTACGGACCTGCTACAACTTCCGGAATCGCATTCCGACCTTGATATCAAAACTTCCACTTCCGGTCGTATTTCTCAAAAACCTTCAAATTTATATCATTAGCCAAATGACTTCAAAATGACCTACGGACATCCAAATTCACTTCCGATCGCGCTCCCAACTCCAGAATCACCATACGAAGATGTTCCCAGACTCAGAATCCTAAACGGACATCAATAACACCGAAATGCACTTCAAGCCCAAATTTATGAAATTCTTCTAAAATTCTAACTTCCACAATATATGCCGAAGCGCTCCCAGTTTATCCAAAACCTGATCCGGACATACGCCCAAGTCCGAAATCATCATACGAACTTGCTGGAACCTTCAAATCCTGATTCGGAGGTTGTTTACTCAAAATTTCAATCTTAGTCCATTTCTCCAACTTAAAGCTTCTAAAATGAGAATTTTATTCCCAAACCAACTCTAAACTTCCCGAAATTCAATTCCGACGACACCTACAAGTCATAACACCTGAAATGGAGCAGCTCACGACTTCAAACCGCTGAACAACGCGCTAGATCTCAAAATGACCGGTCGGGTCGTTACATTCTCCCCCACTTAAACCGACGTTCGCCCTCGAACGTGCTAAGAACTGCTCTGGAGATACCTGAAATCACTGTTTAACACCCCCGAGCACCTGCCCGTGCTACCACAACCCATTTGAGCACATTAGCATGATCAAATTTGAAGATTTCTTATTTTATCCATTTAATAAGCTCAGAATTCATTCAAACACCTGAAATTTCTCTGCTAGGCCTAGTTCCAACATATAAAAACTGTATCGACTACCACACAACATACCAGAACATGACTGCATACCTTTGCTGAATTAGCGCCATGCACCGCAAGATTCATCATCTAACCACAATGACGCTCCCTGAACCTTAATAGCCAAAATTCCACGATTCTGGTGTTCCCGATGCACCTCGTAACAGATATACATATATCCTGCTATAATGCTGACGATACCACCACAACAGAGGAAATGTGCAGAAATTCATACTCGACTACAAAGTTAACAAATCCTTGAATACCTCATCTTGACTAGAATCATCACTTCATTATGAACCTGAATAATGGTATTAGTTCTTTAATATACACTTCACATAACCTTATCGCATTGATCCCTGGTCCAAAAACCTCGTCTCACCTAGTATGAACTGCCCAGACAACGAATCACCCCAACCATGACCACAGCCTCACATGATACCACATTGCGCCAATAGGCCATAACTCAAACATGATAATACGAAACGACTCAGGAAGGAACTATTCAACTCACGCAACTAATATGAATTCTTATCAGAAAATAGGAAGTAGAACACAAGAAAATAAATATAGAACCTTACTCATCATCACACTGTTGCGGCATGCAACCCGATCCAAATAACATACCCGTGGCGAGTGCCACCCGATCCACACATAAACTTTACATAAGAAGATATATATATATGGAGCTAATTTGCTCACTATTACAAATTACTGAATATCGATCACAAGCACGCTAAGTGCATAATACCATCCTGGGGAGACTGATAAAGCCGTATGCAACAAAACTCGAACACAACTGAGGTGCGATATATATATACACTCTGGATCCCAAGAGCTATCCTGCTCACATGACATCCCCACTATGTGGGACCTCAACACATAGGAAATTATCAAATCTGTTTCACAACTCACATGGCACAATCATAATAACACATGAATCTGATGAAGACGAAACAACATCCGTTGTTCTAATAACTTCCCTGAAAAAGCGCTCTACTGAGATGAACATGCCTGGCCCGTAAGGAGCCCATAATCATATTTAAATCCATCCACAAACATCGAGTCACCTCGCTCGCACCAAGCTAAGCCGATAGCTTTTATCTGGGTCCACATCAACCCACTTCCTCTCATAATATGCAAGAACAACCATTATAGCCGGGACAAACACCCCACAATCCACAACCAAATGAACTGAACGTCTTTCAGGCATAACTTCTCAGATACACAACACTGCACTTCTTTACACTCAGTCCAAACCTTCAATCCATCAAGTGACTACATGTCACACTTTATACAATCTTTTCGCAGTCATGCTTCGACGACCTTCCACACAAGGCAACAAGTCTGCACATCCACCACTGGCCATACTACGCTATAAGACAAATCAAGAACCCATAACCAGGGTACAAAGCCTCATTCACCGAATCTCAATCTCAGGCGACACTGAAGATAACACCAGCTTACTCTGAACCTTCAAATCACTTTTTCTTGCTCTTTCGAGCTCATGACATCCTTATCATCACCGAACCGCAATCTCGATTCTTACTCCTAGTTAAATACTGATTTCCGCACCTAACATACCAACATGAGGTAGCGCAAGAATTCCATCATAACTTCTGAATCACCAATAGGGTGAACACTTCATCACATAGAAACCTTTTACTTAACTCAATTCAAGAGTACCATCTCAACACACGAGTGAATTCCCACAATCACCAAACATGCAAATCCTTAAGTAGTAGTCCATACCACCATAACCCTTCCGGGATCCGCCTACGCATGACAGGTCATAGCATTCAAATGCTCCCACATGAAATCCGTTACGACAGCCGACAAACCCCGCACACACCGGCACAAACCACATGCATAACTAAATCATATCAAAGGAACCGATCACTGCCTAAATGTGCCATTTCAACCATGGCTAATCAATCTATATTCTTTTAATCATCTTTAGTTGCCTCACGAATAATAGCAACTTCCTTCAACTCATAGCAGCTCAACCCTCACTCATCCCGAGTGACCTTGATTCCCGAGACTATGCTGCCTAAATCCCCAACCCGTCTCATACCCTCCTGTCAATCTTTCTACAATCCGGAGTTCATTTCTCCCACTCCTCCAATACTATCCTGCATGCTGAAACATATCATAGAACATTCCAACCATCCTCCTTTTTCTCAGAAATTACTCTGCAAAAAGCTCGATTCTCGATCATACTGTTGCCTGAAACCCTTAAACGCCGCATCTTTGACTTTTGAACTCACTGGGACCGCTATTGAGAGTCACCCACTCTGACTGGCCCCGAGTACAATCAACTCCAAGGCTCTCCTAGCACAGGAACACCCTTTTCAATGAAACATGTGACTGAGTCACTATCCTTACAACTCTCCCATGCCTTAAGCATAAATTCTGAATCCTCCAAAGCCTAACCCTGATCCGACAGGGCCGACTCTTTCACACATTCCTCAAATTCCACGCACAATCGTCATTTTACTCCTTTCCCTTAGCTGAGATAACTTGCCAACACGCTGACAATCCGCGACACTATGAGAAGACAACCCTACAACCCAACTGCAGATGGTGGGACTCCCCCACTTAGCCCGAAGCTACTCCTTGCACCACTCTAGACCCTGTCGAGATCCTTTCTCCTTTGATAACACGATCTTGCTCCGCCAATCCGTCCAATTCCTCCAAATTCTCTTGCCAGCAATCCCTAAATACTCAAACTCTCTAGCATCATTCACACATTACGCCTCCTACCAAATAGCCACTAGAACCCCTCACCGAGACCTGCCAACCCCGCCATCGCTAACCTATTCACAAAAGATAACCCACATGTGGAAATCACCCATGGACACCTCCCAACGACGCTGAAATGCGCGCTCTCTGCAACTTCAATACCCCTTCCTACGCCCTGCTTCATTTACCAACTTTACTAGTCCGTCCGCTCATCATGGACATCCATTAAATGCGCGACAATATCTTCTAATTCCAAGCTATGCTGCCACTCCCCCACTTTGCGACTGCTCGACTTCCGCTTCTTACATCTAGCCTCCTAGAGATGGAACCACCGCCTAGCCTCACTTCAGGACCACTCTCTGTAGCTCTCAAACCAGCAGATCACCATGACTTCAAGCTCTCCGAAGATCATCTTTCTCTAGCTGCCTTCATTACCAACCCTTATCCGGTACTGAACCACCGCACCTCACGATCTCTGCCAACCGCTTTCTTCAATACTCCTTCCCAATACTCGGACCCCACGCAACCGAAGAAACCATATCACCGCCTAACTTAACACATTCCATTCGATCATTGACGACGACTACACGTCACATGTGCATATCCCATCTCACTTGCAGACACCAAGTCTTACTACTTTATCAACCCTAACCGGACCATTCATAACCCAAATGCCTTTCCTCTGCTGGCACTAGAATACTGAAATCGCAAAATCACACTCTGAGAAGACCTCCCTTCAAACCATTCATCATCCCCAACATACGGGCAAGCATTCTATCATCATAACGACATCGCGCGACAACCCATCGCAAGCATCATCACTATCTGAGCACAGCCTTAAGGCTCCCAGAAACACAGCTACTGAGCTGAAAAAACATATTACCCTTTTGCAGGGCCATAACAACAGCCATGACCAATTACACATGGAAGCATCTCGAATTACATTCGTAGCGCCATTTCAATTCCTCAAAATCCTGATTCATAGCAAGCGCTCTGCGACGCGTAAGATTGAGTAGGCATGAACATAGGTATAAGCCTCAAAGGAATCAACTCGCACAATGAGGAATCAAGTAAGGAAAGTACTCCTAACATCCATGTAGCCTCTCAAAGATAAGTACAGACGTCTCAGTACCGATCTGCAAGACTCTACTAGACTTGCTCATGACTCGTGAGACCTACGGGAACCTAGCGCTCTGATACCATGTTGTCACGAACAAAAATCCCTCAGGTCGTGATGGCGCCGGACATCAATATCAGGCAAGACAAATCATTAATTTGTTGAAATAACTTTACGGTTTTAACATTTATGAAAACATTTCCCTTCACTTTGTTACATAATAACCAAATAGAAATCTGTCAATTAGGAACAATGGTTTGAATACTACACTTTATCAATTATATCCCAACACATATCCCAGAACCCGGTGTCACAAGTACATGAGCAATTTCTAAGAATTTATACAATCATTACAAAGCCTGTCCGAAATACAACTGGACAAGGAAATTTAAAATGAAATAAATACAGTACGAAGGAGACTCTGTCAGCTGCGGATCACCTCCGGATGATGCAGCTCGCCAAAGTCTCCGAATCCTCAACATTGCTATGAAAGTACTTGTGCAATAAAATGCACAGCAAGTGCAGCATGAGTACAAAAATAACGTGTACTCAGTAAGTCACCCGCCTAACCTCAGAGAGGTAGTGACGAGAGGTCGAATTAGACACTCACTAAGGGCCAGCAAATTATTTAACAGTATAAGATGAACACAATAGTCATGTGAAGGTAGTAAAACAGCATATATATAAGGCACTGAAACCCAAGTAAATACTGGAAATAAACAACCAGTTACCACTTTCTCATTTTTTTCCAAAATATCTTAAATAAGAAATTTCCTCTTTATTTTCCCCCAAATATCTTATCACTTCAAAACTCATGAAAAAAGCATTTAACAATATAGCATGTGCATACGGGATAAGGACAATCGGCCTGAGCCGTCATAATAATCAACTCTGTGCACTGTCGAGGATCGAACGGCCCGTACCAAAAGTGCACCTCTCAATATAATACTCATGTCTATGCACTTCCGAGGATCGAACGGCCCCTACCAAAAGTGCATCTCTCAATATAATAATCCTCTCTGTGCACTGCCGAGGATCGAACGGCCCGTCCCAGAAGTACACCTCTCAATATAATAATCATGTCTATGCACTGCCGAGGATCGAACGGCCCATACCAAAAGTGCATTTTAAATCCGCCGTGGCGTACGACCCGCTCCCGTGAGGGTAGGGGAAATAACACTCCGCTCGCAGAATGTAAATTGCGAAGCGGTCACATGCAGACATGCACAATCAATAATCCACCCCGAATACGTCGGGAACACAAATACTCAAGTAAATGACTGATTTCTCTTTTGAAAAACCACAAATAGTATTTAAATCCTTTTTTCGAAATTCCCTTGCCGAGTTTATATAACGTTTAATAACACAACTCTATTCGGAAGTACAATTGCCCGCGAAGGAAATAAATTCTCTTTTTAGATGATTTAGAAAATAAACTCTAATTCTTCCTTAGTCATTAAATTACAATTTTGATTATATTAGCAGTCTAATATCACAGACAAGACCACAGGTACAACAGGTAAGGCATGCTAGTGGGTCCTAGGCTACCCGGACATGGCATAAAAGTAGCTACGCACGGACTCCCGACACCTCGTGCGTACGTAGCCCCTGAAGATAATAACATGTACTGAATTAATTCACCTAGGGGTACTATTTCCCCTCACAAAGTTAGAAAGGAGACTTACCTCGCTCCGAAATTCCAATACCGGCTTCCAAGCCCCTCCGATGACTCCAACGGACACACAACGCTCCAAAACTACCACATAACGGCAAAGCAATAAAAATTCATCCGAATACTCACAATAAATTCAAATTATATACTTTCCCCAACCCACTCGGGAGAAATGACCAAAATGCCCTCGGGCCTACATTCCCGAAAATCCGAAATTCTCGAAGATACATTCTACCCATAGTTCTACTAGTTCAATCATACCATTTAATCTACATTCCATGCTCAAATTCGTGGCTAAATTCCAAATTTACACTTTCTAGGTTTCTTAAAAAATTTCCCAAATTCCTACCAATTTTCATGCCTAATCCATGCATATAATCTTGTATTTATCTCACAAACGGGAGGAATATACTTACCTTGATGCCTGACGAAAATCCCCCTGAAATGCCCTCCAAAATCGCCCACGTCAAATAAAAAATGGGTGAGAAATGACAAAAAATCCGACTTTAAAACATTCTGCCCAAGCCTTCTTTCGCACCTGCAGTCCAATAGCCGCTCCTGTGGCTCCGCACCTGCGGAAATTCCATCGCAGGTGCGACTCTGACTCAACCCAGCATCTCTCGCTTCTGCGGTCCCTTCTTCGCCCCTACGCTTTTGCAGGTGCGACCAATCTTCCTCACCTGCGGCCTCCTCAGCTCCAGCCCAAAACTCGCACCTGCGGCGCCCTTATCCGCACCTGCTGCTCCGCACCTGCAATCAAAGCCTCGCAAGTGCGGTTACACCAGATGACAGCAACCTTCAGCCTTCTTCAACTTCAAAAATTGATCCGTTAACCACCCGGAATCCACCTGAGGCCCCCGGGACCCCGTCAAATTATACCAACCTGTTTCAAAACATAATGCGGACTTGATCGAGGCCTCAAATCACATCAAACAACATCGAAACCATAAATCGCACCCAAATCCCAACCTTATGAACTTAGAAATTTCTAACTTCTACAACTGATGCCGAAACCTATCAAATCACGTTCGATTGACCCAAAATTTTGCACACAAGTCATATTCAACATTACGGACATGCTCCAAATTTTGGAATCACATTCCGACCTCGATATCAAAACTTCCACTTCCGATCGGATTTCTCAAAAACCTTCAAATTTCTATCTTTTGCCAAATGACTTCAAAATGACCTACGGACATCCAAATTCACTTCCGATCGCGCTCCCAACTCCAGAATCACCATACAAAGTTGTTCCCAGACTCGGAATCCTAAACGGACATCAATAACACCGAAATGCACTTCAAGCCCAAATTTATGAAATTCTTCTAAAATGCTAACTTCCACAATATATGCTGATACGCTCCCGGGTTATCCAAAACCTGATCCGAACATACGCCCAAGTCCAAAATCATCATACGAACCTACTAGAACCTTCAAATCCTGATTCGGAGGTCGTTTACTCAAAATTTCAAGCTTAGTCCATTTCTCTAACTTAAATCTTCTTAAATGAGAATTTTCTTTCCAAACCAACTCTAAACTTCCTGAAATTCAATTCCGACCACACCTACAAGTCATAACACCTGAAATGGAACTGCTCACGACTTCAAACCGCTAAACGACATGCTAGATCTCAAAATGACTGGTCGGGTCGTTAAAATTTCCAAGAGGATCAACCATTTGTACCTAAAGTAGTTAACACAAACAAGTTAGTAAAATAGAAGGAAAGAAAAACAATACACACAACTAGTCAGATAGATAGCCAAAATTACTTAAATCCCCGGCAACGGCGTCAAAAAGGTGATCGGATCCAACCCTGCACCATTATATAATGACGAGGAGTGGTCGATGGCTTTTACCCGTAAGGTCGGGATCGATATCCACATGGAGTTACTATTGGTTGGGAGTTGGGTTTCTATGTAATCTAGCTATATGTGTTGTCTTTAATTCCACTTCTAACCATGAGTGGGTTTAATTCTATTCTAATTGTATTGTTATTAATTGCTGAAAATAATCTAAGTATAATATTTTTGTAGGAGTTTTCTCAATTAATAAAAAGAACTAGGGAAGTGACTTACACCTAGGTGAGTATCTAATGGGGTCTAGAATTTAGGCCACGCTTGTTGTATCTGGGGTCGTGATATAACCTCACATTTAAATACTCACTCTGTACCTCTCGGTAATTTGAGTGACTTTTCCCGAATTGGCTTTCTCAAGCCTAATTGGATGTTCAAACAGTGCAAGTGAAATTTGCTCAAGTCGGGTATTACTATCTCTAGGTTTAACACTTTAGTTGGGGCTATCAATCTGTTGAATTCACCCCAACTCCTTGTTAGCTATTTTACCTAGACATGGGCCCTTTTCTCAAGAAGATCCATAGTAAAAAAAAGACGCGAATCTGTGTTTGCAACCACCAATTCAATAGATAAAGCATGAAACAATCTAAATATCACTAACCCATAAATAAATAAGCCCTAAAATTGAAAACCCATTAAATACCCACACTAGGGTTGGGTCACAACCCTATCTAATGGGTCTAGCTACTCATAATTAAGATAGAAATCAAAGATGGAGATGAAATAGAAGCCATAAAAGTTAATTACAAGAATAAAATCTAAATTTATAAGCTAAAGCTACGCTAAAATTACTCAAAGTGGAAAAGTGTTGCTGCTCACGAGCTCCCTAATACAAAACATAACCTAAAAATGTGAAAAAGATCTATTTATACAATGCTGAAATTACGTGACAAAAACACCCCTACGGAGGTTCCGCTGTCAGCGTGAAACTGGGCGCGTCCGCATTTAGTCAACCACGGCCGCGAAATAAGGACCGCGGTCCGCGCTTTTCTTTACTTGGATCTGGGCTGGTGTTTGTTTCACAGACCGCGTAAATAAACTCGCGTCCGCGTTGGTTTCAACGGCGGCCGCGTAAAATGTTCGCGGGCCGCGTTCTGCAATTTAACTTCACTTGCAACTATGTGAACCCCTACTCTCGCTCCTAGCGGAATATCAACCGCCTCAGCATTAGGTGGCTTTGCGGCCGCGTAAAAATGACATACCACGTTCCTCGCTTGGCCCAAGATTGCAAGGTCTTTGATTCTTGATCTTCCGCTCTCAGTGCAATTTCACTCGCGGCCGCGCCAATGGTTTCGCAACCGCACTTTTGTATCACGGTCAGCGGCAGTGTTAGCACTTGGCTGCAGCTTCTCTGAAAATCACTTCGCTGCAGCATAAACAGGTGGTGCTTCGTGTTTGTTTTTCCTGTTTGCATCCCTGTCTTTGAAGTGATTTTTAGCTCGGTCATTCAAGAATTCTCGAAGGTGACCCTCGTTGAATAGAAGGGCCACCTCCTCCCTTAGTTGTCTGCAGTCTTCGATTCTATGACCATGGGTACCATGGTATTTGCATATTTGGTTGGGGTTCCTTTGAGCTGGATCGGTCAGTAGGGGTCTGGGCCATCTAGTATCCTTGATTCTCCCAATGGCTGATATAATACCTGATGCGTCGATGCTGAAGTTGTATTCTGATAATCGTGGCGCTTCTTCGGGCTCGAAGTGTTTATCGAAACCAATTTTGCTCATGATCCCTCTAGAGCTTTGTCTACGATCATTTCTTTGAACTCTGCCTGTCGATGTCCCTTTAAACTCTGTTGATGGGCCTGTTTAGGTAAATGGAACCGGAATGGGTCCCTAATTGATCATCCTCGACCCTGATCTTTCACTGGCACCGATTATGCACATCGACCTAGGTCACCGCTGGATATTCAATTAAATTCTGTTTTAGTTGCCGTGATGCTACCAAACTTCGCCCGTTCAAACCTTGAGTGAAGGCTTGAACAACCCAATCGTTTGTGACCAAAGGTAGCTCCATGCGTTCCATATTGAACCGAGATACGAATTCCCTTAACATTTTGTTGTCTTTCTGTTTCACTTTGAAGAGGTCTGACTTCCTAGTCGCAACCTTTATTGCTCTGGCGTGTGCCTTCACGAAGGAATCTGCAAGCATGGCGAAAGAATCGATGGAATTGGGTGGAAGATTGTGATACCATATCATCGCCCCTTTCGATAAAGTTTCTTCAAATTTCTTCAATAGAATGGATTGAATCTCATCATCTTCTAAGTTATTCCCCTTTATTGCGCATGTATAAGAAGTGACATGCTCATTAGAGTCTGAGGTCCCATTGTATTTGGGAATTTCTGGCATGCAGAATGGGCTTCGGAGTCACACTTGGAGGGAAAGATTCTGCACAAACTTCTTCGAATTCAAACCCTTTAGAATCGGTGGTGCCCCAAGTATTTGGTCAACCCGGGAGTTGTATGTTTCTACTTTTTTGTCATTCACCTCGATTTTCTTTTCACCTAATTCAATCCGTTTAGTGAGCTCCTTGAGCATTTTCATAATGGCGGGTTCAGTCCTGATTCATTGGCATTCGATCTTTCCGGTACAAGTTTGTCCCTGTAAACAGCTTTTGGTGAGGGTGAGGGTTCGATCCCACTTGGTGCTCGGTGCGAATTTTGTAGTTGTGCTATAGCGGCTTGTTGAGCCTGTAGCATTTCAAATATCCATTGGAGGCTGACTCCACTGTATTCTCCCCCCTGTGTACCTCGACCACCTGATCTACCTTGGTACGCTACCCTCGGGATCAATGCCCAGATTTGCATTTAAGGCGATACGTGAACTGACATCGACGGGAATTGCAATTGGTACTCCCTTGAGGTCAGCCTGAGGCACCTCGATCCCTGGGGTGGCTATATTGTTGTTTTTCCCGTGAAATCTGAGGTTGTTGTCACCATGCGTGGGTGCTGCTTGTGAGTTTGACATATTTATCCTGAGAACAAAAACACTTACAAGAACAAACATAAAGTAGTGTGTATTATCGGAATCGCTATTAAACAATCACTATTATCCTTAGCCCTACGGTGGGCGCCAAACCGATTACCCTTAAAATCGGATAACAATTAAACTAATGTGATTTTAAGGATACATGATTTCACCTAATACCAATTGATAAATATGAAGATGAGTAATAGAAATTAAAAATAAGATAAAGCAAACTAGTGTTAAAATAGAATTCAGCCCTCGAGCTAGAGTTCTCTTGAACTGATCGATATCAGAACAATTAAGAATAAATAAGTTGATGAACAAGAGAGTATAAGCTAAAGAGAGTATTATATTGCTTTTCATTCTAGAACAATGTGTCTTACAAATGATTAGAATTTCCCTTTATATAATAGAGGAATTTTACTTATGGTACAACTCTAATTACAAAAGGAAATCCCGTGATTAGCTAATAAACCAGTCTTGATTTGATCCGTTCCGATATTTCCGCAATGATCTTCGACCAGTCACAGATATCTCTCCTTTCTGTTATTATGATATCTTCAATCTTGCTCAATGTCTGTCTCATTCGGTTTCGATCGCTATGCACCTCGATCTCGACAGGTAACTCGAATCCCAAACTCAGTACTTTGTCCTCGTGTGTAGGTCTGATCTACTACGGGATCGATCTTCGATGCTTCACCCTGTTCTCGGGTGAGCCCGATTTTAACCGTATACAGTTAGTTTAAAATTTCAGGACAAAATAAATACTAGCTAATTTTTAAATAGCATCCTGAGAATGACTATATGTACATTTGTCCTGCAAAATGCAAAAAGTTATCTGAATAGTTGTTCTTACTTTTCTGTTGTTTTTCCTACATTGCAGGTTCATCCTAATGCATCTAAAACGACTAACTAAATTCAATCAATGACGTTCGAATGAATTTTCGTAAGTGATGTCAATATTTAAAAAAGTGAACAAATAAATTAATAATTGTAACGGCAAGCGATGTTATTTTTTATATTTATACTCACTATTTTGATTTACTTACTATTTTTAGATACATACTATTTATTAACTATCATGTGACATCACTTCAAGCAAGGTGCCTACGCCCCTGAAAACAATAACATATCAAACCATCCACTTGAGTTGTGGAAAAGATTCAACGAAAGAAGGAAGGAAGCATCTTCACATAGAAATACTGCTTCCAAGTATTGTAAGATACTATCAGAGTGGTCGTAAAACAAATTTTACGGTAGCTGATAAAATAATAGCTGATATTTTTAGCCGTTCTAATATATATATATATATATTTTGGCTAGTAAATGCAATTAGTTTCGACCGACTTATTAATTATATATTTTTCTTTTAAAATAAAAATGATCCAACCCAGCCTGATCCAATACCAATATTCGTAGGTTAAAATAATAATAAAAGTGAATTCTTCCACCATAAGAAACTTAGTTCGGAATGCATGAGATTTTGACAAAAAAAAAAGGAAATAAAAGGTATAATTAGAGAGCACATGATATAAAAATGCTATTGATTTGAATAAAAATCTTGAAAAGAAAAATAAAAGATAGAAGTATCATGTTTTGAAGGATTTACTATTCACTGTTAGTATTATTTTAATTTTTATACATGAGTATTGGATCGGGTGCGCCAGGTCGAGTTAGCTCATCCCTATTTTAATTGGATAATTATTTATTATATTGAAAATAAGAAAATAAAAATCACAAAATAAAAAAATACTATTGAAAAATTATATTTTCCAATCAATATGATTTTTGTGTGTGTTAGTAATTAATTCCTTCAAGGCGGGTTAAAACAAAAACTGCAATCCATTTCATATTTAAATTGTAGCAAGCCACAATTAAATATGTTGGTTCATGAACTAATTATAAAACCACCATTCCACAAACAAAAATCATAAAATTCACACCTCGAGCAAAATGTCGTCGGAATCTCCAAACTTCTGGGTGACATGCCGGAGATAGAATACTATTTCAACTCCAAATCCAATTTCAAACACACCCCGAAAATTTTTTACTTATGGTATAACTCTAATTACAGAAGGAAATTTCGTGATTAGCTAATAAACCATTCTTGATTTGATCCGTTCTGATATTTCTGCCATGATTTTCGACCAGTCACGGATATCTCGCATTTCTGTTATTATGCTATCTTCGATCTTGCTCAATATTTGTCTCATTCGGTCTCGATCGCTACGCGCCTCGATCTTGACAAGTACCTCGAATCCCGAATTTGGTACCTTGTCCTCGTGTCTCGGTCTGATCTACTACGGGATCGATCTTCGATCCTTCACCCTGATCTAGTAAAATTGGATGAGCCTGATTTTAACCGTATACAATTAGTTTAAAATTTCAGGACAAAATAAATATTAGCTAATTTTTAAATAGCATCCTTGAAAATGACTATATGTACCCTTGTCACACAAAATGTAAAAAGTTATCCGAATAGTTGTTCTTACTTTTTTGCTGCTTTTCCTACATTGCAGGTTCATCCTAATGCATCTAAAACGACTAACTAAATTCAATAAGTGACATTCGAATGAATTTTCGTAAGCGATGTCAATATTTAAAGAAGTGAACAAATAAATAAATATTTATAACGGCAAGCGATGTTATTTTGTATATTTATACTCAATCTTTTAATTTACTTATTATTTTTAGATATATATTACTTATTAATTATCATGTGACATCACTTCAAGCAAGGTGCCTACGCTCCTGAAAACAATAACATATCAAACCATCCACTTGAGTTGTGGAAAAGATTCAACGAAAGAAGGAAGGAAGCATCTTCACTTAGAAATACTGCTTCCAAGTGTTGTAAGACACTAGCATTATACAAAACTATTAGGCGCTTTTTATCTGTTACTTAGCAAAAACAAAAAAGTGATAGGGGTAAATTTCATAAATAGTAATATAATTATGACTTTTTTTTCACTAAAGTCATATAATTTTATTTTCTCACACAAAAATTATATAACTATGACTTTTTTTTTATCAAAGTCATATAACTTGTTTTCTCACACAAAAATCATAAAACTTCACTAACTCACACAAAAATCAGAGTGATCAAAACACAAATTTCGGTAGTATTTTCTTATTTTACGTTTTTATAGTTTTTATTTTCAAAATAATAATTATCCAATTAAAATTGGAGAAATATGACTATATTTTTAGCCGTTCTAAAAAATAATAGCTGATAAAATATTATATATATATATATATATATATATATATATGTGTGTGTGTGTGTGTGTGTGTGTGTGTGTGTGTGTGTTATATAAATATAATATACACATTCTATATTTATATATTTTGGCTAGCAAATGCAATTAGTTTCGACCGACCTATTAATTTTATATTTTTCCTTTAAAATAGGAATGATCCAACCCAGTCTGATCCAATTCACATATACGTAGGTTAAAATAATAATAGTGTGAATTTTTCTCCCATAAGAAATTTAGTTCGGAATGCATGAGATTCTGACCAAAAAAAAAGGAAATAAAAGGTATAATTAGAGAGCACGTGATATCGAGAGCACGTGATATAATTCTACCCAGGCATCCTTCTGTGCGATCGCACAACATCAACCGCGATCGCACAAGAAAAATCCCAGAAGCCTCCCAGAACACCCTGTGCGATCGTACAGTCACAGCTACGGTCGCACAAGCCAAAACCTGAAGCCTCATATTTTTCCCTCTATGTTATCGCACATCAACAGCTGCGATCGCATAGACCAATGCAGCAGCCCCCAAAATCCTCCTCTGTGTGATTGCATACATCCAAGTGCGATCGCACAAGCCAAATTACCAGCCCCTCTAATTCCTTCTCCGCGATCGCACCACTAGGGATGCGATCGCACTGAACCCCCAAAACACCATAAAACAGCAGCACAAAACACTTGAAAACAACCCGGAACCACCCGGAACCACCCCGAAACACACCCGAAGCCCTCGGAACCCCGTCCAATCACACGACTCAGTCCCATAACCTCACACGAACTTGCTCGAGGCTTGGAATCACATCAAACAACACCGAAATCATGAATCGCACTAAAATTCAACTTTATGAACTTTGAAATTTCCAACTTCTACATCCGATGCCGAAACCTATCAAATCACGTCCGATTGACCCCAAATTTTGCACACAAGTCATATTCGACATTAAGGACCTGTTCCAACTTCCATAATCGCATTCCGACCCCGATATCAAAATTTCCACTTCTGGTCGGATTTCTCAAAAACTTTCAAATTTTTATCTTTAGCCAAATGACTTCAAAATGACCTACGGACATCTGAATTCACTTCCGATCATGCTCCCAACTCCAGAATCACCATACGGAGCTATTCCCAGGCTCATAATCCCAAATGGACATCAATATCACTAAAATGCGCATCAAGCGGAACTTAGGAAATTTCTTCTAAAATGCTGACTTCCATAATGTGCGCCGAAATGTTCCCTGGTTATCCAAAACCTGATCCGGACATACGCCCAAGTCCAAAATCATCATACGAACCTTCTGGAACCTTCAAATCCTGATTCGGATGTCGTTTACTCAAAATTTCAATCTTAGTTAATTTCTCCAACTTAAGGCTTCTGAAATGAGAATTTTCTTTCCAAATTGACTCTACACTTCCCGAAATTCAATTCCGACCACACCTACAAGTCATAATACCTGAAATGGAGTTGCTCATGACCTCAAAATAACCGGTCGGGTCGTTACACTTCTATCATTTTTATGTCACTTCAAGAAATAATGAAAAAAGATATACCTGACTTCCATATTTTGTTTTTGGTTAGTGATGCTAGTGGTGTGGGGTCTCTCAAAGAAAAAAATTTTAAAAGAAAAGATTCCTAATTTTTTTTTCTAATGAAAGTAACTATTATTGAATAAAACACAAACATAAGTTATTACATGATGGTAATTGAACATATAGTCCTAGTTCCATAGAGGTCTTTCTTTAGTTCATTAAGGATAAAAGATGGTGGGTATACAAAATTCAAAGCATTTTTTCTCATGGCTGGATCTATGTCTTTCCCATAGCAGGCCAGCTTATCTGTTGCAGCATTTGCTTCCCTAAAGATGTGGCACACATGTGGGTTGCCCAGCTTCTCCATCAATGGCTTGCAATCCATTAACATGTGTGAGAAAGCTAGATTGTTAGACGATAATAATTGAATCATTACCTGTGAGTAAGTTTTCACGATAAGTGGAACTAAGCTCTTACTGAGTGTCAGCCTTAGACCATTTTATAAGGCCAGAATTTTCATATGAATGGCAGAGCATGCACATTTTTAATTTGAAAAGCCAATGATCCAATCTCCAATTTGGATTTGTATAAGTCCACCACCCTCGTCTGTTTACTTTTGTCATCATAAGCACCATTCGTATTTAGTTTGAAGAACCCATTTGGTGGTGGTTGCCACTGTATTATTTTCTTTTGAGGTGTATTTCGAGTATGATAATTATGAACCGGGTGGAGGTACTCCATAGCTCAAAAGTTTTGTTTGGAGGTCTTACTTGAGAATTAGAGTTCCAGAAAATATTTGGGTTTCTATTTTTCCAGATGGACCAGATGATAATAGGAGTTACGATGGTTAATGGAGGATATTTTTTAGCAGTTACTGGGCATTGATTTGGTGTTGTACAAAGGTTTGGAACTGTAGGTTCCAATTGGTCTTGTCACGACCCTCCGTAGGATGTCGCGATGGTACATAGTCTCTAAGACTAGGTAAGCCGATTACTCTAATAATTAAACCAGTTTTAACAATGACAAGTTGAAATAGTGTTTAATATGAATACCGAAACAAGAGTGAAATGAGACTACGCGGTAATAATCATAACAACCTCCCAAGACTGTTAATACAAAGTCACAAACTCTAGCTAAGTATATGGAATGATCACAAGGATCTAAATACAATACTGTTCAAATGGAAAACTAACAGTACAATGTAAGGAAAGGAATCCAAGGGACTGCGACGACCAAAAATTTGAATCCTCGCGACCAATATGCTAACTCTGCTCGAGTCAAATATCTCCAATACCTGGCTCTGCACAAAGATGTACAGAAGTGTAGTATGAGTATACCACAGTCGGTACCCAGTAAGTATCAAGACTAACCTCGGTGGAGTAGAGACGAGGTACAAGTCAGACACTCACTAGACAAAATAACATGTGCAGTATAGAAGTATAAAGCTAATAATGGAAAGCAGAAATCTGTGAATGATAACAAGAATCAGCAACTGATATAAATAGTAAAGCGATAAGAACACCATGAAATATCATTCAAACCTAATAAGGGAAAAAAGGACAACCAATTAATCAAGGCGTTCTAACACAAGTTTCACAACGAAATCACTTCGTGATACCTCATCTCATAGTTACAAGTCACGGGTCTCAACCCACCATCATATTCTCACGGCACCTTGTGCCCGCATCTCAAATCACAACCACAGGGGCAACTCATGTACAAATATCTCAATCTGCCCGACATGATCACAAACTCACATTCACAATCCGCCTAACGTGGTCACAAGATCACAATAACAATTCTCCCGACATGATCATAGGCTCAAAAACACAATCCGCCCGACATGGTCACAGGCTCACAATCACAATCTGAACGGCATGATCACAGGCTCACAATCACAATCTGTCCGGCATAGTCACATGTTTACAATCATAATTCGCCCGGCATGGTCATGGGCTCACAATCAACATGGGAACAGATAATACAAGAACACATGGGAACAGATAATACAAGAACACATGAGCTAGTATAAGTTGCATGCTACGGTGTATGCTTGCGCGAGAGTACTAATGCAACAAGTAATATCAAAGGCATCGGGTAGCTCATCGAAGAAACAAAACAAGTCACGTAAGGTGTTTGACAAACACAAGGAAAAGCACACCATCACAATGTCCCCAAACCATCACATATCATCCCTCACATAGTCACCTTTATCTCTCTGAGAGCCACCCATACCTTTCCGTGTAATAGCCACCCTTATCAATATGTCTTGACAATAACATTTTCCACCCTTATCCCTCTGATAGCCACCCTTATCGCTCCGCCCGGAAAATGACACAATAGCTACCCTTATCTCTCCGTAAATTTAACAACAGTGAGATGCCACCCTTATCCCCCACATAGCACCAACGGTGAAATGCCACCCTTATACTCCGCATAACAATAACCAAACAAGAAAACAAATTCACGAATGCTAACATCACGACAACATGACATATCAAATCGTACCACAAGTTCCCTTAGGCCACAACCATTTCAAAGATCCAATAATATCAATATTTTTACAACAAATAGCCCATGGCTCAATCACAATGTGTATAGAATCTCAATAACAACAAAATGATTGGGAAAGTAACTCAACAAGGAATAACACCCCATTTAAACACAACTTCTATTACAATAGACTAATGACTCTCGATAACTTCAATTCCAATTAATTGTTTAAGGATAAACTTAATAGTGAAAGTATTTCCATGAGATGGAAACTCTAGATCTTTAATGAAACTAAATCCGAACAACCATTTCTGTACGAGTCCAACCATAAAAAATTATCCAACTCTGACATCAAATCGACCTTCAACTCCTCATTTTACATTTTGAAAGTTTATAAAACAAATCTCATTTTTCTCCCATTAAAATCACTAAATTGAATGTTAAATAAAAAGATTAGATTACAAAATATAATCAAATATGGATAAAGAACACTTATCTCAATCCAACACGTGAAGAACCCCTTAAAGATCGCTCAAATCCGAGGTTTACAACTCAAGATATGATAAAAATAGCCAACCCCTCAAATTATAAACTTTCTTCCCAGCACTTCCGCTTTTGCGTACAGTGAAGCACATCTGAGAGAAAATTCTCGCATCTGCGACGACAACCTACCAGCCCAAAATTCGCATATGTGCAAAGAAGGTCGCATCTGCGACACCGCAGAAGCGGACAGTCACCATGAGCCACAAACTCGCATCTGCGATAGACCCACCGCAGATGCGGACACACACATGTGTCCGCTAACCCGCATAAATAGAACTCCTGACCACACAAGAACTCGCAAAAGCGGCCAAAAATACAAAAAAGCGACTCCGCATCTGCGCTCCAAAATGCGCGGGTGCGCGAAACCAGAACCAGACTTGCGTAACAATATGAAAATGATCTGAAACGGTTCGAAACATACCCAGGGCCCCCAGAACCCCGTCCGAACATACCAACAAGTTCCATAACATTAAGAGGACCTACTCGAGGCCTGAAATCACATCAAACAACATAAAAACTTCGAATTGCGCCTCAAATCGAACTTAATGAACTTATGAACTTTCAACTTCTACAACTCGCGCCAAATCATATCAAATCAACCCGGAATAACATCAAATATTGCTTGCAAGTCCCAAATGACATAACGGAGATATTCCAACTCTCAAAATCGTGATCCGAGCCCAATATCCACAAAGTCAAATCCCTGTCACAAACCTCTTAACCTTAAAAACTTCAATTTTTCCAATTTTCGCCAAAATGCATCAATCAACCTATGGACCTCTAAATCCAAATACGGGCATACGCCTAAGTCCAAAATCACCATACGGAGCTATTGGAATCATCAAAATACCATTCTGGAGTCGTCTACACAAAATTCAAACTCCGGTCAACTCTTACCGCTTAAACTTCTAAAACAAGAATCATCATTCTAAATCAATACCGAATCATCTGAAAATTGTACTCGACCACACACGCAATCCATAATACATAACACGAAGCTACACAAGACCTTAAGCCACCGAACGAGATGCTAGTTCTCAAAACGACTGGTCGAATCTTTACATTCTCTCCCTCTTATACAAACGTTCGTCCTCGAACGTGCCAAGAACCATTCTGAAGTCATTAAATCACTTAATGAACTTGCCATACATATACTCTCAGGTGATCCCACGTCACCATAATCCACATAATCACGACAACACCATCCCAACTGAAGATTATTCCTTCCACCCACACTAATAAACGTTATAACCAAATTTTCACCGTCCGATGATTTCTCAAAGACCCGATTCCCACATCAACACACAGAATCAACCTTATCTAGATGCAACAACTCATGCCTACCCCCACAAGGTACAACCACACAACGTAATACATCACACATATTCCCATAACAACAACTCTGGCCACCATAGATGCCCAAAATGAAGTCCAGCACCGACAATTAACCTCATATTAGCTAGAACCCTATTCTAAACCTTCACAACACTGACAACGATGCAAGATACATGAAGATCCCATGACCATTCACTCAAATCAACAAGTCACATCTAATGCCACCTAGGCACATACCTCACAAGCTAAAACTCAATAAGAAGAACGCGAATATGACCAAATATGCAAAGAGAAACACATGAGAGAATTATCAAACAAGCTCGACAGGCACAACTCCCTATCAGTACCATACTAAAAATCAATTCCACAAGGGAGAATCATAACACATGAACTGATCACGAGGATATTATCCTAATACAACTCCACTGTGGCACGCAACCTGGTTCAAACATATCAAAACACATGAAAATGCGAGGGTCTCACACTCAACTCTGAATCACAAGTAGAATACACATCATACCAACCAAAACCTTCCACTAATTTAATTTCGCAAAATAAAATCACAACACATAACCTCCCAACATAGGTAGAGCATCTAAATCACAAATCGTATCCAGAAACCACATCAAAACCTACCGTAATGAGTAACAGAAAGCCACTTCTAGTCTCTTAGCTCTAAATAGTGAACAAAATAAAATGATAGACACGGGCTACCACTATAGAATCTCCCAACAGGGGTAAACACATAAGCAGGGTACAAAATCACGAAAAGATAAGAGGACTCACCCCGGTAAGCAAAAAAAAAATCAAAATAAGAATGATGTTCCTCTATTACAATTGAAACCATACCTGTAAAGAAACATCTAGTGTAGCAACCTCGATCTTACCATGGAAAGTATATCAATGGGCCGGGCCTCCCCTTCTAGGGTGCCCTCTACCCGCCCGTCATCCACCGCTAACTGGTTGTGCAGGTGAAGTAGCAACTGGAATGGAGCCCGAAGCCTGAGTGCTCTGATGAAATCTGCCCCTATCGAGTATGGGACAATCTCTCATGATGTGCCTAGTATCACCACACTCATAAAAACTCCTCTACTGGAGTGGGTACTCGTATTAAGTGCGTATCAGAAAACTGGAACCGCTGTAGAAACCTAGTGCCGGTGGCGAGTACCTTGACTAACTAGAGTGCGGACTGGACTGGCTGACTGCCCGAGCCTCTGCCATGATGGGTCACAGCTGAAGAGTAGGATCTACTGAACCCTATAGAACCTCGAGACCTCTTGGTCCCCTTATCCTCCCTCTCCTCACCCTGAATATGCTCTAACATCCTGGAAATGTCCACCACATATTAAAATGGAGTATCAGTCTGCAACTCCTAAGCCATGCAGAATTTAAGATCATAACTGATCCCCTCAATGAATTTGCGGACTCGCTTTCTAACTGTAGGAACGAAAGTAGGTTCATGACGGGATAACTCACCAAACCTGATGGCATAACCTAACACCGTCATGGTTCCCTAACGCAGCTACTCAAACTCGGTATGCCACGCATCACGGAGGGTCTGGGGAACAAACTCCCTCAAGAACATCTCTAAAAACTTAGCCTAAGTGGGTGGTGTTGCATCGACTGCTCTACCCTCCTCATAAACCTGCCACCATTGATATGCTACCCCCCACAGCTCGAATGTTGTAAAAGCAACTCCGTTTACTTTCACAATACCCATGGTGTAGAGAATACAGTGACACTTCTCTAGAAAATCATGTGCATCCTTGGTAGCTGTGTCACTGAAAGTAGGTGGATCGTACCTCTTGAACCTCTCAAGCCTCTTCTGCTCCTCCTCTGATGCCCCTGGCCTAACCTCAGGCTAAACCAGAATAACAGGCTAAACTAGCACTACACCAGAACCTGACCAATGTGAGCTTGCTGCTCTGGAGTACGGGCAGTGGGAGTCTGAGCTCCTCCCCCAATTTCTGAAATAGCTAGTGCAACAGAGATCAATGTCGCCTGAGCCAATGTACCAAACATGCTCCGAAACTGCACTAAAGTCTCCTGAATTTCGGGGGTAACAACAGGCGCCTCCGGTGCCTATCCCCCAATCGGAGTTACTGGCGGCTTCTCAGCTACTGATCTAATGGATACTCTAGATGTGGCGCGTGCCTCTACTCGGCATGTACCTTGGCCCAGCCTCTTGCGGATCTAACAGGGGGCGAGGGTGTCTATTCAGATGATCTGGTAGCGCATGTCCTCACAATCTGTGAGAGAGGAGAGACAAAGACCCAAACTTCAAAATGAACGAATCCGCATGACAGGAATGAAAGAAGTGGACTTTTTCTAATAGTTTTGTAGCCTCTAGAAGATAAGTACAGACGTCTCCGTACCGATCCGCATGACTCTAAAAACTTGCTTGTGACTAGTAGAACCTATGAACATAGAGTTTATACCAATTTGTCATGAGCCCAAACTCCCTCTGTAGGATTTCGTGATGACACATAGTCTCTAAGATTAGGTAAGTCGATTACTATAACGATTAAGCCAGTTTTAACAATGACAAGTTTGAAACAATGTTTAATATGAATACCGAAAGAAGAGCGAAATGAGCCTACACAGCAATAATCATAACAACCTCCCAAGACTGTTAATACAGAGTCACGAACTCTAGCTAAGTACATGGAATGATCCCAAGGATATAAATACAATACTGTTCAAATGACAAACTGACAGTACAATGTAAGGAAAGGACTCTAAGGGACTACGACGACCAAATAGCTCTACCTTGAATCCTCGTGATCAATATGCTAACTCTGCTCGAGTCTGATATCTCCAATACCTGGCTCTGCACAAAAATATGTAGAAGTGTAGTATGAGTACACCACGGTCAGTACCTAGTAAGTATCAAGACTAACCTCGGTGGAGTAGTGATTAGGTACAAGTCAAGACACTCACTAGACAAAATAACATGTAGTACAGAAGTATAAACCTAATAATGGAAAGCAAATATCTAAAATGGCAATAGAATCAACAAGTGATATGAAGAGTAAAGTGTTGCGACCAAACACACCCACACAACTATACGTGGTCGTCAAGTAATAGAGTAGTGAGAAGAGTATCGTTCCCATAAATACTTATGATTATCTTTTGACTGATTGGGAAGCGAGAAAAATCCACGAAAAAGCTTGGAAACCATGGAATTCGTCTTGAGTTTTTACTTTTTCCTTCTTTTATTGATTTTTATGCATTCTTGAGAATTACTTGAGGTTGTTACCATAAGCATGTGTGGCTAAGAACCCTATTATTCTGGGGTCTTGGGGGCTATATGAATGTTGATGTTTGAAGTTTAACTTGACGAATTTGATTTTATCATATTGGGTTGTTTATTTAATTCTATTTTTTAATTATTTTGTTGAGTAGCTAATAGTGAATTACTATCTACGAATCTAGAATTGAACTCGAAAGTGAGAATTCTAGATTGCATAAAGAATTAAATAGAGCAAGTTCTTGAACTCGGGCATCGGGGAACGGATTTACAATTAGGATAGAAATATACCTAATTGCCTTGCTTGGTTGAAATACAGGAGGTGTAAATGCATTCTTGTTAATCTTAATTCCATATACATATAGGCATTAAGTTAGCTTGAATAGGCGAGTAAGAACTCGACAGATTCTTATGAGTAATATCAACCCTGTCAATCAACAATCTAGATAAATCAATTAGTCATTTTAAGCCAAGAACGCAACATGATTGTTAGCTAACCTATGACCCTGGAATATCATCTCTTATTGATTTTTCTAATTTTTTTTTAATTTTTCATAGCTACTAAGATACTACACAACTACTAAAACAAAAATAAGAAGTTAACATTTTTTTATATCCTACTACTAATTATCTAGAGAATTCTCCCACCCCACACTTAAAAGAGTGCAGTGTCCCTAATGCACAAGTAAAGCAAAACAATAACGAGGGTCGACAAGAAACTCCCTGAAAGGCCAAAGGCCGAAGCAATAACGGCTCACGGGTACTCAGACTTGCCCCATTCATGGTCCTTTGTGTGGCACCCCACACTTAGTTCCAACCATCTAGCTCGTTTTTGCACTCTTCCAATGTCTTTGCTTCCTATACTCATAATCCTACAAAACAAATACAAACACTAGAACAATAATAAGATAAAAAATTGCAAATAAAATAAAGCAGTAAAGATGGGTTGCCTCCCAACAAGTACCTGATTTAACGTCGCGGCACGACACTGCTACTCTTTACAGGTTGGACGCTTTCTCTTCTTCTTTCTCCCATTAAGCCTAACCTTTTTACACGCTCTCAGAAGGTCTCATCTTTCATCTCTGGCTCTTTTCTCAATCATCCTTACACACTCAGCTTTCAACACCACCTCCTCCAACTCAGTTGTCCCATCCGAATCACTACAATTCATATAAGGACTGTGCTCTATCTCCTTCAGTTCTACCGCAGTAATCATGCACGAGTCCTCATAATGCTTAAGGAGCTTAAGTGCCTTGTACACATTAAAAGTGATTTCCTCATCGCCAACTCTCATCTTCAACTTCCCTTCCCTAACATCAATAATTGCTCCACCAGTAGCTAAGAATGGTCGCCCCAAATAATAGGTACTTCCTCATCTTCCTCGGAATCAAGAACAATAAAATCAGCAGGAAGAATAAATTTTCCACTCGAACTAACACATCCTCAATGATTCCTTCTGGCATAACTAGTGATCTATCAACCAACTGCAAAGTGATTGTAGCAGGTCTAAGCACCCCCAATCTGGGTTGTTTGAACAAAGAGGATGGAATCAAATTTATACTAGCCTCTAAATCACACAGGCTCTACTAACTTCTTGTTTTCCGAGAGACAAAGGAATTGTGAAACACCCAGGATCCTTCAACTTAGGAGGAAGTTTACTCTGAACTCTAGCACTGCACTCTTCAGTAAGTGCAACTGTTTCAAACATTGTATGTCTCCGCTTGTTTGCCACAATATCCCTAAGATACCTTACATACTTAGGCACTTCCTGCAAAATTTCCACCAACGGCAAATTCACACGCACTTGGCTCAAAATATCTAAGAATTTCTTATACATAGCATCATCTTTTTGCTTTTGAAGTCTTTGTGGAAACGGAGGTGGTGGCCTTGTCACAATTTCTGGCTTTTCTTTCTTATTCTCCTCAATGGGCTTAGGAACTAATTCTCCTTCAGGACTAGCTGTATACTTCTTTTTCTCTGGAACTTCTTCTAATTCTCTTCCATTTCTCAAGGTAGCCGCATTGACTTGAGCCTTAGGATTAGGCTCAGTATCACTCGGGAGAGCTCCAGCAGGTCTGGTATTCCGATTATTAGCCATTTGCCCAAATTGCGCCTCTAGATTTCTGAACTCTGTGCACAATTGTTGATTTTCTATCAAGCGCTTTTTCATCATGTCAGTCAATGTCACGACCCAAAATCCATAAGGTCGTGATGGCGCCGGACATTATTGTCAGGCAAGCCAATCATTAATTAATTGAAACAATCTCCTGATATTAACATTTATGAAAAATATTTCCTTTCACTTTATTACATATTAACCAAATAAAATCTGCTAATTTAAAAACAATGGTTTAAATACTACACTTAGCAACTATATCCCAACACACCCTAGAACCCGGTGTCACAAGTACATGAGCAATTTCTAAGAATTTATACAATCATCACAAAGCCTGTCCGAAATACAAATTGGACCAGGAAATTTAAAATAAAAATAAATACAGAACGAGGGAGACTCCGTCAGTTGCGAAGAGCCTCCGGATGATGCAGCTCACCTAAGTCTCCAAATCCTCCACATTGATATGATAGTACATGTGCAATAAAATGCACAGCAAGTGTAGCATGAGTAAAAAAACAACGTGTACTCAGTAAGTCGCCCGCCTAAACTCAGAGAGGTAGTGACGAGAGGTCGAATTAGACACTCTCTAAGGGCCAGCAAATTAATCAACAGCATAAGATGAACACAGTAGGCAGGTAAAGGTAGTAAAGCAGCAAAATATATAAGGCACTGAATGCTAAGTAAATACTGGGAATAACCAAACAGTTACCACTTCCTCATTTTCCCCCAAATATTTTTAAATAAACAATTTCCTCTTGGTTTTCCCCCAAATATCTTGTCACTTTTAAAAAAATACATGAAAAACATTTAACAATTTAACATGCGCATACGGGATAAGGACAACCGGCCTAAGTCGTCATAATAAGCAACTCTGTGCACTGCCGAGGATCGAACGGCCCGTACCAAAAGTGCACATCTCAATAAAATACTCATGTCTATGCACTGCCGAGAATCAAACGGCCCGTACCAAAAGTGCATCTCTCAATATAATAATCCTCTCTGTGCACTACCGAGGATCGAACGGCCCGTCCCATAAGTGCACCTCTCAATATAATAATCATGTCTATGCACTGCCGAGGATCGAACGGCCCGTACCAAAAGTGCACATCTCAATAAAATACTCATGTCTATGCACTGCCGAGAATCAAACGGCCCGTACCAAAAGTGCATCTCTCAATATAATAATCCTCTCTGTGCACTACCGAGGATCGAACGGCCCGTCCCATAAGTGCACCTCTCAATATAATAATCATGTCTATGCACTGCCGAGGATCGAACGGCCCGTACCAAAAGTGCATTTTAAATCTGCAGTAGCGTACGGCCCTCTCCCATGAGAGTGGGGGAAATAACACTCTGCTCGGGGAATGTAAATTTCCAAGCGATCACATGCAGACATGCACAATCAACAATCCACCCCGAATACGTCGGGAACACAAATACTCAAGTAAATGACTTATTTCTCTTTTAAAAACCACAAAATAGTATTTAAATCCTTTTTTCGAAATTCACTTGCCAAGTTTTTATAATGTTTAATAACACAATCTTATCCGGAAATAAAATTGCCCGCGAAGGAAATCAATTCTCTTTCTAGATGCTTAAGAAAATAAACTCTAATCTTCTTTAGTCATTCGATTACAATTTCGATTATATTAGCAGTCTAATATTACATACAAGATCATAGGTACAACAGGTAAGGCATGCTAGTGGGTCCTAGGCTACCCGGACATGGCATAATAGTAGCTACGCACGGACTCCCGTCACCTCGTGCCTACGTAGCCCCTGCAGATAGTAACACATACTTAATTAGTTCACCTAGGGGGACAATTCCCCCTCATGAAGTTAGAAAGGAGACTTACCTCGCTCCGAAGTTCCAATACCGGCTTCCAAGTCCTTCCGACGACTCCAACGGACGCACAACTCCCCAAAACTATCCAAACAACGACAAACCAAAGAAAATATATTCTAATACTTGCAACAATTCCAAATTATATAATTTCCCAACTTCGCTCAGTGAAATGATCAAAATGCCCTCGGGCCCACGTGCCCGGAATACGAAATTTCTCGAAGATATATTTAATCCATAGCCTTACTAACTCAAATATACAATTTACTCAAATATTAATGCTCAATTCATGGCTAAAAATCCAAATTTCCATTTTCTAGGTTTCTTAAATATTTCCCAAATTCCTACCAATTAGAAGCATGAAGGAGTTTAATTCCTACCAATGCCATGTCTAATCCATGCATATAATCTTGTATTTAAATTAGAAGCATGAAGGAGTTACTTACCTTGACATTGCATGAAGGAATCCTCTCTTTGAAGGCTCCAAAGATCGCCTAAGCCAAAGAAGAAATGAAGAAATGGCCAACAATTCACGGTTAAAAACATTCTGCCCAGCCTCAATCCCGCACCTGCAGTCTTACCTCCGCACCTGTGCTCCCGCAGGTGCGACCAATCTCCCGCACCTGCGGCTACCTCAACTCCAGACCAAAATCGCACATGCACCCTCTGTCCGTATCTGCGTCTTCGCAGATGTGGAAATGCCATCGCACTTGCGCTCCCCAGCCAGACCATCCATCATTAACACCTGCGGTGCCATAGCCGTACCTGCGGCCAAATCCTCGCAGGTGCGGTCATACCAGATGACAGCAACCTCAGCCTTCTTCAAACTCCCAAACTTGATCCGTTAACCACCCGGAATTCACCCGAGGCCCCCCAGGACCCCGTCCAATTATACCAACTTGTTCCAAAACATAATGCGGACTTGCTCGAGGCCTCAAATCACATCAAACAACATCGAAACCACGAATCGCACCCAAATCCCAACTTTATGAACTTAGAAATTTCCAACTTCTACATATGATGCCGAAACCTATCAAATCACGTCCGATTGACTCCAAATTTTGCACACAAGTCACATTCGACATTACGGACCTGCTTCAACTTCCGAAATTGCATTCCGACCCCGATATCAAAATTTCCACTTCCGGTCGGATTTTTCAAAAACCTTCAAATTTCTATCTTTAGCCAAATTACTCCAAAATGACCTACGGACATCCAAATTCACTTCCGATCATGCTCCAAACTCCAAAATCACCATACGAAGCTATTCCCAGACTCGGAGTCCCAAATGGACATCAATATCACTGAAATGCGCTTAAGGCCAAACTTAGGAAATTTTTTCAAAAATGCTGACTTCCACAATATGCATCGAACGCTCCCGGGTTATCCAAAACCCGATCCGGACATACGCCCAAGTCCGAAATCATAATACGAACCTGCTGGAACCTTCAAATCCTGATTCGGAGATCGTTTACTCAAAATTCCAATTTTAGTTGATTCTTCCAACTTAAGGCTTCTGAAATGAGAATTTTCTTTCCAAATCAACTCTAAACTTTCCGAAATTCAATTATGACCACACCTACAAGTCATAATACCTGAAATAAGCTGCTCATGACTTCAAACCGCTGAATGACGCGCTAGAGCTCAAAACGACCGGTCGGGTCGTTACATTCTCCCTAACTTAAACCGACGTTCATCCTCGAACGTGCCAAGAACTGCTATGGAGTTATCTGAAATCACTGTTTAACACCTCGAGCACCTGCCCGTGCTACCACAACCCAGTCGAGTACATTAGCTTGATCAAACCTGAAGATTTCTCCTTTACCCACATAATAGGCTCAGAATCCAGTTCCAACACTTGAAATTTCTCTGCCAGGCCTAGTTCCAATGTATAAACACCGTATCAACTACCACACGATATACCAGATCATAACTGCATACCTTTGCTGAATTAGCACCATGCACCGGATAACTCATCATCTGACCACAATGATACTGCCTGAACCTTAACAGCCAAAATTTCACGAATCTGGTGCTCTCGATGCACCTCATAACAAACATACATACATCCTGCTATAATGCTGACGATACCACCACAAATGAGGAAATGTGCAGAAATTCATACCCAACTGCTGAGTTAACAAATCCTTGAATACCTCATCTTGACTAGAATCATCACTTCATTCTCAACCTGGATAATGGTATTTGTTCTTTAATATACACTTCACATAACCTTATCGCACTGATCCCTAATCCGATAATCCCGTCTCACCCAGTATGAACTACTCGGACAACAAATCACCCCAAACATGACCAACAATCTCACATGATATCACATTGCGCCAATAGGCCATAACTCAAACATGATAAATAAAAAATGACTCAGGAAGGGACTATTCAACCCACGCAACTAATATGAACTTTTCTCAGAAATTAGGAAATAAAACATAAGAAAAATAAATACATATTAACCCTCCTCGTCATCATACTGTTGCGGTGTGCAACCCGATCCAAATAACATACTCGTGGCAGCGTGCCACCCGATCCCAATCATAAAACTCACATAAGAAAATATACACGGAGCTGAATCGCTCACTATTACACAAATTACTGAATATCGATCATAAGCACGCTAAGTGCATAATACCATCATGGGGAGACTGATAAAGCCGCATGCTATAAAACTCAAGCACAACTGAGGTGCGATATATATATATATACACACTCTGGATCTCAAGACCTATCCTGCTCACATAACGTCCCCACTACGCGGGACCTCAACACATAGGAAATTAGCAAGTTGTTTCACAACTCACACGGCATGAATCACAATATCACATGAATTTGGCGAAGACGGAACAACATCTGCTGTCCTAATACCTTCTCATGAGAAAAAGCGCTCTATTGAAATGAACATGCCTGGCTCATACGGAGCCCAAAATCATATCTAAATCCATCTACAAACATCGAGTCTACCTTTCTCGCACCAAGCTAAGGTAATAGCTTCACCTGGGTCAACATTAACCCGCTTCCTCTCATGATATGAAAGAACAACCACCATAGTCGGGACAAACACCCCACAATCCACAACCAAATGAACTGAACGCCTTTCAGGCATAACTTCTCAAATAAACAACATTGCATTCCTTTATACTCAGTCCAAATATTCAATCCATCAAGTGACTACATGTCACACTTATACAATCTTTTCACGGTCATGCTCCCACAACCTTCCACACAAGGCAGCAAGACACATCAAGAACCCATGACCAGGGTACAAAGCCTCTTCCACCGAACATCAATCTCAGGTGACACTGAAGATAACACCAGCTTACTCTGCACTTTCAAATCCCTTTTTCTTGCTCTTCTGAGCTCATGACATCCTTATTAACACCGAACCGCAATCTCGATTCTTACTCCCAGTTACATACTGCTTACCGCACCTAACATGCCAATATGAGGTAGCGCAAGAATTCCATCATAACTTCTGAACCACCAATAGGATGAACTCTTCATCATATAGAAACCTTTTACTTAACTCAATTCAAGAGAACCATCACAACACACGAGTGAATTCCCACAATCACCCAACATGCAAATCCTTAAGTAGTAGTCTATACCACCATAACCCTTCCGGGATCCGCCTACACCTGACAGGCCATAGCACTCTAATTTTCCCACATGAAATCCATCACGACGGTCGGCAAGCCACGCACACACCGGCACAAACCACATGCATAACTTAATCATGCCGAAGGAATTGATCACCGCCGTAAATGTGCCATTTCAACCATGGCTAATCAATCCATCTTCTTTTAATCATCTTAAATTGCTTCAGGAACAATAGCAACTTCCTTCAACTCATAGAAAACTCAACCCTCACTCGTCCGAGTGACCTTGATTCACGAGACTATGCTACCTAAATCCCGCAACCCGTCTCATACCCTCCTGATAATCTTTCTACAATCCGAAGCTTATTTCTCTCACTCCTCCAATACTATCCTGGATGCTGAAACATATCATAGAACATTCCAACCATCCTTCTTTTTATCAGAAATTACTCTGCAAAAGCTCGATTCTCGATCATACTGCTGCCTGAAACCCTTAAACGCCGCATTTTTAACTTTTAAATTCACCAGGACCGCTATTGAGAGTCACCCACTCTGACTGCCCCGAATACAATCAACTCCAAGGCTCTTCTAGCACATTAACACCCTTTTACTTAGCTGTACTAATTTGCCAACACGCGGACAACCCGCAACTCTATGATAACACAATCTTACAACCCAACTGCAGATGGTGAGACTCCCCCACTTAGCCCTAAGTTACTCCTTGTACCACTCTATACCCTGTCGAGATCCTTTCTCCTTTGATAACGCGATCTAGCTTAACCAGTCCGTCCAATTCCTCCAAATTCTCTTGCGAGCACCCCCTAAATTCTCAAGCTCTCTAGCATCATTCACTCATTCTGCCTCCTACCGAATGGCCACTAAAACCCCTCACCGAGACCTGCCAACCATGCCACCGCTAACCTATTCACATGAGATAACCCAACTGTGGAAATCACCAACTGACACCTTCCAATGATGTTGAAATGCACGATCTCTGCGACTTCAATACCCCATCCTACGCCCTGCTTCATTTACCAACTTTACTAGCCCGTCCGCTCCTTTTAGACATTCATTAAATGCGCGACAATATCTTCAAATTCCAAGCTACGTTGCCGCTCCCCGACTTTGCGACTGCTCGACTTTCGCTTCTTACACCTGGCCTCCTAGAAATGGAACCACCGCCTAGCCTCACTTCAGAACCATTCTCTGCCAACCGCATTCTTCAATACTTCTTCTCAATACTCTGACCCCATGCAACCGAAGAAACCATAGCACCGACAAACTTAACACATTCCAGTCGATCAATGACGACGACTTCACATCACGGGTGCATATCCCACCTCACTTGAAGACACCAAGTCTTACTACTTTATCAACCCCAACCGGACCATTCATAACCCAAATGCCTTTCCTCTACCGGAACTAAAATACCAAAATCTCAAAATCATACTCTGAGAAGACCTCTCTTCAAACCATTCATCACCTCCAACATACGGGCAAGCATTCTATCACCATATCGACATCGCGTGATAACCAATCGCAAGCATCATCGCTACCTGAGCATAGCCTTAAGGCTCCCAGAAACACAGGTACTCAGCTGAAACAACATATTATTCTTCTGCAGGGCCATAACAACAGCCCCCCACCAATTACACATGGAAACCTCTCGAATTACATCCATAGCACTATTTCAATTCCTCAAATTTCCTGAGTCATAGCAAGCGCTTCGCGACGCGTAAGATTGAGTAGGAATGAACCTAGGCATAAGCCTCAAAGGAATCAACTCGCACGATGAGGAATCAAGAAGGGAAGTACTCCTAATATCCCTGTAGCCTCTCGAAGATAAGTACAGACGTCTCTGTACCGATCCGCAAGACTCTACTAGACTTGCTCATGACTCCTAAGGGAACCTAGTGCTCTGATACCATGTTGTCCCGACCCAAAATCCATAAGGTCATGATGGCGCCGGACATCATTGTCAGGCAAGCCAATCATTAATTAATTGAAACAACTTGCTAATTTTAACATTTATGAAAAACATTTCCTTTCACTTTATTACATATTAACCAAATAAAATCTGTTAATTTAAAAACAATGGTTGAATACTACACTTAGCAAATATATCCCAACACACCCCAGAACCCGGTGTCACAAGTACATGAGCAATTTCTAAGAATTTATACAATCATCACAAAGCCTGTCCGAAATACAAATTGGACTAGGAAATTTAAAATAAAAATAAATACAGAATGAGAGAGACTCCGTCAGCTGCAGATCTCCTCCGGATGATGCAGCTCGCCTAAGTCTCCGAATCCTCCACATTTCTATGATATTACAGGTGCAATAAAATGCACAACAAGTGTAGCATAATTACAAAAATAATGTGTACTCAATAATTCGCCCGCCTAACCTCAGAGAGGTAGTGACGAGAGGTCGAATTAAACAATCTCTAAGGGCCAACAAATTAATTAACAGCATAAGATGAACACAGTAGGCAGGTAAAGATAGTAAAGCAGCAAAATATATAAGGCACTGAAATCCAAGTAAATACTAGGAATAAACAAACAGTTACCACTTCCTCATTTTCCCCCAAATATTTTTAAATAAACAATTTCCTCTTGGTTTTCCCCGAAATATCTTGTCACTTCTTAAAAAAATCCATGAAAAACATTTAACAATTTAACATGCGCATACGGGATAAGGACAACCGGCCTGAGATGTCATAATAAGCAATTATGTGCACTGCCGAGGATCGAACGGACCGTACCAAAAGTGCACCTCTCAATAAAATACTCATGTCTATGCTGCCGAGAATCAAATGGTCCGTACCAAAAGTGCATCTCTCAATATAATAATCCTCTTTGTGCATTGCCGAGGATCGAACGGCCCATCCCATAAGTGAACCTCTCAATCTAATAATCATGTCTATGCATTGCCGAGGATCGAACGGCCCGTACCAAAAGTTCATTTTTAAATCCGTCGTGGCGTACGGCCCGCTCCCATGAGAGTGGGGGAAATAACACTCTGCTCGCGGAATGTAAATTGCCAAGCGGTCACATGCAGACATGCACAATCAACAATCCACCCAAAATACGTCGGGAACACAAATACTCAAGTAAATGACTAATTTCTCTTTTAAAAACCACAAAATAGTATTTAAATCCTTTTTTCGAAATTCACTTGCCAAGTTTTTATAATGTTTAATAATACAATCTTATCCGGAAATACAATTGCCCGAGAAGGAAATCAATTCTCTTTTTAGATGCTTAAGAAAATAAACTCTAATCTTCTTTAGTCATTCGATTACAATTTTGATTATATTAGCAGTCTAATATTACAGACAAGATCACAGGTAAGGCATGTTAGTGGGTCCTAGGCTACCCGGACATGGCATAATAGTAGCAACGCACGGACTCCCGTCACTTCGTGCCTACGTAGCCCCCGCAGATAGTAACACATACTTAATTAGTTCACCTAGGGGGACAATTCCCCCTCACAAAGTTAGAAAGGAGACTTACCTCGCTCCGAAGTTCCACTACCGGCTTCCAAGTCCTTCCGACGACTCCAACGGACGCACAACGCTCCAAAACTATCCAAACAACGACAAACCAATGAAAATATATTCTAATACTTGAAACAATTCCAAATTATATAATTTCCCAACTCCACTTAGTGAAATGACCAAAATTCTCTCAGGCCCACGTGCCCGAAATACAAAATTTCTCGAAGATATATTTTATCCATAGCCTTACTAACTCAAATATACAATTTACTCAAATATTCATGCTCAATTCCTGGCTGAAAATCCAAATTTCTATTTTCTAGGTTTCTTAAATATTTCCCAAATTCCTACCAATTTCCATGTCTCATCCATGCATATAATCTTGTATTTACCTTAAAAGCATGAAGGAGTTACTTACCTTGACATTGCATGAAGGAATCCTCTCTTTGAAGGCTCCCAAGATCGCCTAAGCCAAAAAAGAAATGAAGAAATGGACAACAATTCACGGTTAAAAACATTCTTCCCAGCCTCGATTCCGCACCTGCAGTCCTACCTCCGCACCTGTACTCCCGCAGGTGCGGCCAATCTCCCGCACCTGCGGCTACCTCAACTACAGACCAAAATCGCACCTGCGCGCTCTTTCTATATCTGCGTCTTCGCAGGTGTGGAAATTCCATCGCACCTGCGCTCCCCAGCCAGACCATGCATCATTCGCACTTGCGGTGCCGTAGGCACACCTGCGGCCAAATCCTCACAGATGCGGTCACACCATATGACAGCAACCTCAGCCTTCTTCAAACTCCCAAACCTGATACGTTAACCACCCGGAATTCACCCGAGGCCCCCCGGGACCCCGTTCAATTATACCAACCTGTTCCAAAACATAATGCGGACTTGATCAAGGACTCAAATCACATCAAACAACATCGAAACCACGAATCGCACCCAAATCCCAACTTTATGAACTTAGAAATTTCCAACTTCTACATCTGATGCGGAAACCTATCAAATCACGTCCGATTGACCCCTAATTTTGCACACAAGTCACATTCGATATTACCGACCTGCTCCAACTTTCGGAATTGCATTCCGAACCTGATATCAAAATTTTCACTTCCGGTCGGATTTCTCAAAAACCTTCAAATTTCTATCTTTAGCCAAATGACTCCAAAATGACCTACGGACATCCAAATTCACTTCCGATCGTGCTCCCAACTCCAGAATCACCATAAGAAGCTATTCCCAGACTCGGAATCCCAAAAGGACATCAATATCACTGAAATGCGCTTCATGCCAAACTTAGGAAATTTCTTCAAAAATGTTGACTTCCACAATATGCACCGAACGCTCCCCGGTTATCCAAAACCCGATTCGTACATACGCCTAAGTCTGAAATTATCATACGAACCTGCTGGAACCTTCAAATCCTTATTCGAAGTTCGTTTACTCAAAATTCCAATCTTAGTTGATTCTTCCAACTTAAGGCTTCTGATATGAGAATTTTCTTTTCAAATCAACTCTAAACTTTTCGAAATTCAATTCTGACCACACTTACAAGTCATAATACCTGAAATGGAGCTGCTCATGACTTCAAACCGCTGAACGACGCGCTAGTGCTCAAAATGATCGGTCGGGTCGTTACAATCAAACCCTATTTTGCTTGTTGTGGAGATTGAGGTGGATGATTGTAATTTGCTTGAGGCTTGATATTCTGATTTTCACCCCATGAGAAGTTAGGATGATTCCTCCAATTCGGATTGTATGTGTTACCATATTGGGCATGTTGATTCATCGGTCCTCTAGCTTATTTCCCCATGTAGTAGATGGATTCAAGATTCACGGGACATATGTCACTTATGTGACCTTGACCACATAACTCGCAGAAAGTAGACATTTGTTGCACATGTTGCATCTGTTGTTCCTGGTGCATTGTCATTTTATTCATCTGATTCGCTAATCTTGCCATATCTACCCTCATTGCTAAGAAGTCATCAAGCTCGATCAAACCTGTTGCCTTTTGTTTACGTGCTCTTCGTGGTTCCCTATATACTTGTCAATTATTATCATTAGCAGTGAAATTGTTTAGCAAGATATGGATCTCACTATACAGTTTTCCCATGCAGGTACCCCCACATGCTGAGTCAAGATTCATCTTTGATGCCTCGTCCAACCCATCAACGAAAGTGTAACCCAACACCTCATCAGTCTGACAATGATGTGGGCAGTCTCTGAGTAGCTTCTTGTACCTTTCTCAAGCTTGTCAAAGAGTCTCACCATCTCGTTGTTGATATCTAAGAATCTGGCTCCTTGACGACTTTGTCTTCTTCGTTAGAAAAAAACATGATTATGAATTTCCTTGCTAGATCATCCCAAGTATGGATTGAGTTCACGGTCTCCTTTAGAAACCATTCCTTAGCTTCCCCCAACAGTGAAAAGGGAAATAGTGTCAGCCTGACATAGTCCTTGGAAACATTCGGATAATTGTAAGTGTTCGTAATTTCCAGGAAATCCTGAATGTGCCTATGTGGGTCTTCATGAGATAGACCCACATATTGCCATATGGACAGAATCAATTGTACCATGTACTATTTGAGTTCAAAATGCCCTGTGATATCAGGTTTCACAATAGCCTGAGTCATATTAGCAAGATTGGTCCTTGCAGCTTTTATCACCCCAACGCTCTTCATTATCGGCCATCTCTGTTAGATGTGGTTGGACTATGATGTCCAACTCTGTTTCTATTCTAGTTCTAGCTTCGACTTCCTTCCTCACTCTGTGAAGTGTTCGTTCAATTTCAGGATCAAGAGGAAGGAGGTTGTTTGCGCTTCTACTCCTCTGCATTCAAGAGAAGAACCTGTGTTAACACAAACAAGGCAAACTTAAAATTAAAACTTGAACAAATAACTGATAAAAGCTTAACTCAGTCAAGTAGCTAATTTTTAAGGCCCCGGCAACGGCGCCAAAAAATTGTTGCGACCAAACACACTCACACAAGTATACGTGGTCGTCAAGTAATAGAGAAGTGAGTAGAGTATCGTTCCCACAAAGACTTATGATTAGCTTTTGACTGATTTAAACTCAAACAACTTATCGATTCAAGAGATTTCTCACAAAATGTACAAGTGTCTAGTTCACTACCTAAAACTATCAAGCAATGAAATAACTAGAAATCAACCACAACACTTAAACAATTTCAGATAACAATCAATAGGAGATGATATTCCAGGGTCATAGGTTAGCTAACAATCATGTTGTGTTCTTGGCTTAAAATGACTAATTGATTTATCTAAATTGATGATTGACAGGGTTGATATTAATCATAAGAATCTGTTGAGTTCTTACTCTCCTATTCAAGCTAACTTAATGCCTATATGTATATGGAATTAAGATTAACAAGAATGCATTTACACCTTCCGTATTTCAACCAAGAAACGCAATTAGGTATATTTCTATCCTAATTGTGAATCCGTTCCCCGATGCCTGGGTTCAAGAACTTGCTCAATTTAATTCTATATGCAATATGGAATTACCACTTTCGAGTTCAACTCTAGATTTGTAGATAGTAATTCACTATTAGCTACTCAGCAAAATAACTAAAAACAAAATAAATAAACAATCCAATATGATAAAATCAAATTCGTCAAATTAAACTTCAAACATCAACATTCATGTAGCCCCCATTACCCAAGAATAATAGGGTTCTTAGCCACGCATGCTCATGGTAACAATCTCAAGTAATTCCCAAGAATGCATAAAAATCAATAAAAAAAGGAAAAAGTAAGAACTCAAGATGAATTCTTTGGTTTCCAAGCTTTGTCATGGCTTTTTATCGCTTCCCAATATGTTAGATGACCTATAAAAGGCGTTTTTGCTTATATATTGCGTAAAAAGTTGTGGGCCAAAATTCTCCTACTCCTAATACGACTCAGCTTTAGGGATTGATGTTGGGGTGGATGCTTCGCATCCACCTTGTCCTCCGCTTCTTCAGCTTCACATGCTAGGGTGGATGCGAGTTCCTCCATCTCTGATGTGTCCAGGTGCGGATGCTATGGTCCGACTTCACTGCCAAGGTTACACAAAATATAAATTTTTTAGGTTGGATGCGACGCATCCAACCTCTCCTCCTCTAGCTAGAGCAACTTTTTCTTCATATTTTTGCATTCCAAACACCCTATCATCACACACAACTCAATTAGTCATAAAACAAATAATTAAACCATGTTGGGCATTTTAAAGATCAAATAGCATCAAAAAGCAGTTAAAACATGAGTGAAGTAACATTAAAACATATAGAAATATGCCCAACATCATAAAGAAATAAGAACATCGTGAAGTATCGTTCAAACTAAATAAGGGACATAAAGGACAACCAATTAATCAAGTCGTTCTAACACAAGTTTTACAACAAAATCACTCTGTGATATCTTATCTCATAGTCACAGGTCTCAACCCACCATCATATGCTCACGGCACCTTGTGCCCAAATCTCAAATCACAACCGCATGGGCAAGTTGTTTAACCAAAGAATTAGACCCTTTGACTAAAGCTTATTTTTAATATGAATACGGGTTATTGATAATCAAGATAATGGGAAAAATAAATAATAAACAATGTTGTATTCCCCTTTACCGTTATCGATGTTGATTGTATTCGAGAATCAGATGCCTTTACAAGCTGTATTCCCCTTCCTTATATAGGAGATTCTTATAACGTACGGTTCCTGCTATGGTTACTCATTAATGACTAATTATGACATTAATGAGGCGTGACAAAGGATAACGGTAATTAGGGTTCAGTTACATAACGTTCGAGTAATCAATTGTGGGTCCCTGAATCTGCTCGTAGCTTTGTCTAGATTCATTCTGACCGTGCCTCTCTCCCGTTTTGATCAAGTTGAGTTTCCCGTGGCTGATAAGTTCGTGGGTTTACTGAATCGTGCCTCTTTGTACCGTATCTCTTCAAGGAGTCACGTCCAGCTGTCACGTTTTCCTGTGTCTACATGACTAGCTGAGTTGTCAGAAGCTGGCTTACGTGTGAAACTCTTTTTTTACCAATACAGATAGTCCCCACACTTACCATATATTTAACGATTTTGGTAAGTGGATATTCATTTATGGCGGGAATATTTTGCCGCCGCTTTTCCTTGAATCATTGTATCCTTCTCTGCACCATAGGAGTCATTTGTCACTTTCATTTAATGCTCATACCACCTGTCCTTTTCGGATTGGTTCTACATTTACTCAGCACCTTTTAGGGCTTTTTGCGGTTGTGACAGTCCCAAAGTGATATCTTCAATTATGACTTTTCATCATTATTTTCCTTTTTCTTCATGTTTGACGGTTGTCTTCAAGTATAAAATCATGTTTTCTTTTCTTTGCTTCCACGAAACACTTTTCTAAATAGGAGTCGGAGGGGTGGTGGACTTCTAAGTCTAGGATCCACTACTTCGAGGGGCTCTTCTTCTTCTCAGATAGTTCCTTCTCCTTCCACTAGATCTCCAGTTTCTCCGAGATTTAGGGTTTCTCGATCTTTGTCTAGAGGTAGAGTCGAACGCCTTCGTGAACCTGGAGTTGATGAAATTGTCCCTGCTGAGTTTGTTTTCGCTAGGGATAGTCAAGTTCTTGTAGATCAATCTTCTTCTCTTGATAGTGTAGAAAGATATCCAACCCTTATAACTGAGGGTCAGATTTCCCTTGTTCGTAGGGAATGCTTTTAGAAATCTGACTTTCCTGTCTATATTTCGAATAGTAATCAAAGAATAACGTCTTACAAGATGGGATATTCTTTTGTTTATATGTATCCTTTCACTTTAGGGTTTATACCCCCCATTGACCCAGTTATAATTGAGTTTTGCCGTTTTTTCAATATCTGCTTAGGACAAGTTGGCCCGCTTGTGTGGAGAGTTATCGCATGACTTAGGAGTTTGGCTTCTTTAGCCTAGGTTCCTTTTACCTTCAACCATCTTATTCACCTCTACTCTCCTACCTTATTTCGTGAAGGGGTTTTTACTCTGACTGCTAGAAGCAAAAGAGTGTTGGTAACCCCTGGAGACGATAAGGATAGGGGTTGGCACCTCCGGTATGTTGTTGTTCCCACTGCTAGATTAGTGGGTGAAGAAAATCTTCCCTTCCCTGAGAAGTGGAATCGCGCAAGTGAGTATGCTTTAGCTCACATTTACTTTTTCTTGTTTTGACTTGAGATGTTTTATTTAACACCGTATCTGCTTATTTTCCTTTTCTCAGCAATCATGAATACTGTTGAGAATGTATCCGGTATTCGTGATTGGGTAGAAAAACAGTTATCTGTTGCTTCTTCAGAAGAAAGATCTTGGAAGTACCTCGCTGGGAGGTATGGTTGGCAAGTAAAGAGCCACGGTAAGTGAAGCTTTTGTTCTTTCTTCTTTCCTTACTCGAGTCTTTTTTTTAATTCGTTTAACCTTTTTCCTTTTTTTAATAGGATTCTCTACTCGTGGGGTCTCTACTTGCTCTATCGCAAAGATGTCCTTAGCTCAAGCCCAAGAAATTATTGTTGGTTCATCTTCCTCGAAGAGGAAGATTAGTGAGTCTCGTTCTATAGAAGAAGAGGAAGAGGGTGCTTTAGTGCACAGGCCACGGAGAAGGCGAATGGTCTTAGATGATGAGCCTACTACCTCAACCTTGCCTCCCGTGTCTGTGATTGAGCCCCCTGTCATTGATGATGTTTCACATTCCCCTATTCATGAGGGTGTTTATCTTGCTCCTGACGACGTCCCTTTGGCTGCTGTCATTCCTGCTTCTTTGAGAGAAGCTGTTTCGTCTGTTCCTTTGGCTATTTCAACTTCTATTGTTGCTTGGCCTGTAACTTCTTCAACTTTTCAACTCTATGTGACTGCTGCTTTGCCTGTGGCTCCAGCTCCTCAACCTTCCGTTCCTGTTGTTGTTCCATCTCTGCCTGCTTCCATGCCTTCCGTTAGGGAAGTAGGGTCTTCCAGCAGAGAGATGCGGTAAGTGGTAATAGAGGTTCCAGCTGAGGGAAACCTTTTCAAGAAGACGGGTAAGCCTGAAGTGTGGCTCAAGCCTTTGATAGGTCCCGCTGAGAAAGCAAAGCTAGCTAACCATAGTGCTCTTACATGGGCCAATGAGGTCGTGCATACCTCTTTGAAGGTATGGTGTAAGTTATCCTCTTTCACTCTCGTATATGAAATTTATCATATCTTACTGGTTTATTTCCTGTAGATTAACCTTATAGGCTTGGAGCTTATGAAGAGGATTTCAAACACAGACCAAGAGACAAGAGAGTTGCAGGCAGAAGTTGATAATTGGAAAGCACAATATGATAGCCTAAGGATTGACATGGATGCTTTAGAAGAGGAAAGGAGTACCTTGAAGCGGCAGATGAGACTTATGGCAGCAGAACTAGCAGTGGAGCGGGCTTCTTGCAGTCAAGCTGACAAAGACAAGAGTGTTCTGGAGTCTTCGTTCGCGGAGCAGCTGTCCCGTGACTCAGAGGAGATTAGAGACTTGAAGAACTTGCTGGGGCAGAAGGAAGAATACTCAGGCGAGCTCGTGCAATCACTCACTCGTACTTAAGAAGATCTTCGAAGGGCTTTAGACAAAGATCAAACTTTAGAGGAGTCAATTGTTCCATTAAGGGCTGCTCATGAAGCTGCGGAGGCGGAGGCGGAGAAGGATGGGTTGAGGGCTAAGCTTCAAGTGTGGGCACAAGATTATGCAGATTTGGAAGAGGTGGCTATTGTCGATGTGAGATGGGTATATATGAATTCTCGCCTTGACACATTGACGGAAATGAGTCAAGAGGGTTTTGACCTTAGTGCTGAAATAGCCAAAACTAAGGAAGCCATGGATAAGGCTCAACACGGTCATAACCTCTCTTCACCTGATGGTGAGATTCCAGTCGCTCATGCCTCTTCATCCTCAGTTGCTCCCGCTCCTTCTGCCTCTGAAGTCAACCCTTCTCTTGAAAAGATCTAGTTGGTTTATCCCTTTTTCTTTTTCTTTGTATCAATTGGTGGTTATCCCCAATCCCATCGGGGGTAAATTTTGATTTCCTTTTAAGTCCCCAAATGACAACTTAAGGGCACCACAATGTAAATATAAAAATCTTATACGGATAAGTATAAGTTAATACTTAGTTTTAGCTATTTTTAATATATAAATGTTAGTTCGACTTTTGTTGAGTTTCTGTTTCACTCTTTAAGTCTTTTGCATGCNATACTTTTTTTATAATAGGCACGGTGTCATAATGTGTGCCTTTTTGTAATAGGCATAGTTCATGGAAGAGGGCCCTTTATAATTGACATGAAGAAGACGTCTCAACTTCATGATAATGCAATAGAGTGATAGGAATTTTACACATGTTTAAGAATGTTTCTAAGGAAAGTTTTTTGTTTAAACATCCATGACATTTTACATGTGTTTGGTTATCGTCTAAACCTCACGCTTGCAACTGTTTTTTGTTTAACAGATTTTGATATACTCTTGTATTTCGTAACTGTTTTTTATAGGTAACAGTTTTTCTATATTAATACAAGGAAATAACTATTTTTTACTAGTAACAGTTTTTATAAAGATTGGGGTTTTTACCCGCAACTGTTTTGGAAACAGTTTTCTAATAAGTACGAGGGAAATGTTTTCTTATTCGTAACTGTTTTTATTTGATAACAGTTTCTTGAACAAATACAAGGATTTAGATCTTTCATCCATAACTGTTTTATTCGAGAACAGTTTTTTGAATGAGTACATTGATGATGATCTTTTACCCCTAACTGTTTTTGTTACAACAGCTTTGAATAAGTATAAAGATGTACATTTCTTTCTCGTGACTAATATTTTGCCTTTCAACCTGAATATGTTCGAAGGTTTTTGCTTTTTGCATTAGGCTTTGTATTTGGATGGCTCTTTTGATTTCTTTCGATTCTGCTCATGTCATTTGTCTTCGTTGGGTAGATGGGTCCTTAGGCTCGAGCTTTTCACTTTCTTATAGTCTTCTTTGCTTCGTCTTAGCCTTCCATACTGTATAGTCCCCCAAGTGTTTGAGCTTTGAAGAATGAAATCTCGAGCACTTGATTATTCCTTCCTTGTGGTCCTTTTCCTGAAAAGGAAAAACATTCTGGACTCGAAGGTATATAGTTTTTTAGATGATGACTGCTTAACCTTTTTTAAAATGTCCATCAGAAAGTGTAACCCTAGACCGGAAATTGTTTTATTTCCGCGTGTCTTTGCAGGTCTAATATCATCATCTAGTGATGGTTTAGCTTTATGCCTATCATCTAAAAAAGTTAGTAAAAATTTTAAATGTTCAAAATAAAATCGAACCTGTGATACCTGATGGTGGGTATTCTTTTCTTTTTAGAAGTAATACTTCTTCAGATGGATGGCGTTCCAACTTGTTGGTAGAACTCTGTCGTCCATAGCTTCCAACTCATAGGCGCCTTTCCCAGCTATGCCTCGGATTTTGTAAGGTCCTTCCCAGTTTGGATTTAGCTTTCCTGCACCTTCTTCTTTTGTTGATTGAAAGACTTTTTTGAGGACGAAGTCCCCAATTTTAAAGTACCTGAGATGAGCTTTACGGTTGTAATAACGCTCTATGATTTGTTTTTGAGCTGTCATCCGTATTAATGCTCCTTCTCTCCGTGGTTCGAGCAGGTCCAGGTTGGTCCTTAATTCATCGTCGTTTTCACCTTCCATTGTTGTTGAGAACCTTATGATTGGTTCGCCAATCTCCACTGATATTAAGGCTTCTGAGCCATAAACAAGTGCGAACAGAGTTTCTCCCGTGGCTATTTTTGAAGTTGTCTTGTATGCCCATAGTACCACTGGTAACTCATCAGGATAGTTTCCTTAGGCTTTATTCAGCCGCGTTTTTAGATTGTTGATGATAACCTTATTCGTTGACTCAGCTTGACCATTAGCCACGGGGTGGTACGGCATTGAGGTGATTCGCTTGATTTTCCAACTTTCGAAGAATTCTGTGATATGCGAGCCTATGAATTGTGGTCCATTATCACACACGATCTCCTTCGGTATTCCAAAGCGACATATTACATTTCTCCATAAGAAGCTTTTAACTTCCTTTTCTCTCACTTGTTTGAACGCTTCTGCCTCTACCCATTTTGTAAAATAGTCGGTTAGTACGAGTAAAAAACGTACTTGTCCTTTAGCTGTGGGAAGAGGTCCTACTATGTCCATACCCCATTTCATGAAAGGCCATGGGGATATTATTGGATGTAATAATTCTGCTGGTCGATGCACGTTATTGGCCAACCTTTGGCACTTGTCACATTTGGATACGAAATTCTCGACTTCCTCTTCCATCTTAGGTCAATAGTATCCGGATCTGATTAGTGTTTTCACTAAGGATCTCGCCCCTGAGTGATTTCCACAGTGTCCTTCGTGGACTGCTTTCATAACAAATTCCGTTTGGTTAGGTCCAAGGCATTTAGCTAGGGGTCCTCCGAACATCTTCCGATAAAGTAAGTTACGAATAAGGCAGTACCGTGCAGCTTTGTGGCGTAGCGCTTGGCTGCTTTCCTGTCTTCAGGTACGGTGCCATTTACAAAAAATTAAGAACTTCATTTCTCCAGTCCCAGGTTAGGTTGTTGAAAGTTACCTCATTCTTGTCCTGGTCTATTATTGAATGAAATAGTTGAACGACAATTGTATTGTCTTTGTTCGTTACTTCCGTGACTGCTGCGAGGTTAGCTAATGCATCTGCCTCTGCATTTTACTCTCTAGGTATTTGCACTACCTTCCATGTTTTGAATAGTCTCACGAGCTCTCGTGCTTTTTAAGATATTGTTGCATTCTGGTCTCTCAAGCGATGTAAGTCCCTTGTATCTGATTTACTACCAGTTGGGAGTCGTTGTTGATCACAATTTGCTCGATTGAGAGCTCCCGTGCAAGTTCAAGCCTTGCAATAACAGCTTCGTACTCTGCTTCATTGTTAGTGATAGGATAATACTTTATAGCTTGCCGTGTCTTTTCACCCGTGGGTGATATCAAGACTATGCCTAAGCCGGCGCCTTTTATATTTGAAGAACCATCGGTGAACAAGGTCCATAGGCTTGGATTAACACCGTTAAAGAGTTGTAACTCTTTTTCTACTTCAGATACAATGCTATTACTAAAGTCAGCAACAAAATCAGCTAGTATTTGAGACTTAATTGCAGTTTTAGGCTGATAGATTATCTCATGCTCACTTAATTCTATGGCCCACTTGGCTAATTTTCCAGACAATTCTTGTTTATGCAGAATATTTCTTAAAGGATATGAGGTCACAACAGTAATTGGGTTGCATTGAAAATAGGGTCGTAATTTTCTAGATGCCATTATTAAAGCTAAGGCTAACTTTTCCAGATGTGGATATCTAGTCTCAGCATCTAGCAAAGTTTTACTTACATAATAGACAGGTGATTGTTTACCTTTTTCTTCTCTTACCAATACTGCACTTACAGCAATTTCTGAGACAGCCAGGTAGATGTACAATCTTTCCCCTTCTTTTGGCTTTGAAAGCAGTGGTGGTTTCGATAGATAAATCTTCAGATTCTTGAGGGCTTGCTGACATTCTTCAGTCCATTCGAACTGATTCTGCTTTTTGAGAACTGAGAAGAATTTAAAACTTTTTTCGGAAGATTTAGAAATAAACCTACCCAAAGCTGCTATTCTCCCTGTTAGTCTTTGAACTTCCTTTTTATTTGTTAAAATATCAGGTATTTACTCTATGGCTTTAATTTGAGCGGGATTTACCTCTATCCTCTGTTTGATACAAGGAAACCCAAAAATTTGCCTGATTGCACTCCAAAAGCGCATTTCTCTGGATTTAACTTCATATTATACCTGCGTAAAATATCAAAAGCAGTAGAGAGGTGCTGGAAATGGTCTTGTGCTTGTGTTGATTTTACCAACATATCATCAATATAGACTTCCATCGTCTTTCCAAGATGTTCTTGGAACATTTTAGTCACTAACCTTTGATAGGTGGCTCCAGCNAATTTGCCTGATTGCACTCCAAAAGCGCATTTCTCTGGATTTAACTTCATATTATACCTGCATAAAATATCAAAAGCAGTAGAGAGGTGCTGGAAATGGTCTTGTGCTTGTTTTGATTTTACCAACATTTCATCAATTTAAACCTCCATATGTTTTCCCAGATGTTCTTGGTCACTAACCTTTGATAGGTGGCTCCAGCGTTTTTAGGCCAAAAGGCATGACTTTATATCAATAAGTCCCCCTATTCGTGATAAAGGAGGTTTTTTCCTCGTCTAGAGGATCCATTTTAATCTGATTATAACCAGAATATGCATCTAGAAATCTTAATAGTTCATGACATGCGGTGGCATCAATCATTTGATCTATATGAGGCAATGGGAATAAATCTTTGGGGCATGCTTTGTTTAAGTCAGTATAATCTATGCATACTCTCCACTTGCCATTTTTTTTAGGTACTACCACGGTGTTTGCTAACCAGTTGGGGTACGTTACCTCTTGTATCGAACCAATCTTCAAGAGTTTCTGTACCTCTTCATTAATCACTTGGTTCTTGAATGGTCCTTGCTTTCTTTTCTTCTGCTTAACAGGTACGAAGGATA
>ML370921.1:71199-82760 GCA_005239525.1 Nicotiana knightiana
CCTTATATAGGAGATTCTTATAACGTACGGTTCTTGCTATGGTTACTCATTAATGACTAATTATGACATTAATGAGGCGTTACAAAGGATAACGGTAATTGGGGTTCAGTTACATAACGTTCGAGTAATCAATTGTGGGTCCCTGAATCTGCTCGTAGCTTTGTCTAGATTTATTCTGACCGTGTCTGTATCCCGTTTTGATCAAGTTGAGTTTCCCGTGGATGATAAGTTCGTGGGTTTACTGAACCGTGCCTCTTTGTACCGTATCTCTTCAAGGAGTCACGTCCAGCTGTCGCGTTTTCCTGTGTCTACATGACTAGCTAAGTTGTCAAAAGCTGGCTTATGTGTGAAACTCTTTTTTTTTACGAATACACAAGTCACGTGCCAATATCTCAATCCGCCCGACATGATCAGTGGCTCAAAATCACAATTCGCCTGGCATGGTCATATGCGCACAATTACAGTCCACCCAGCATGATCACATGATCACAGGATCATAATCACAATCCGCCCGCCATAGTCACAGGCTCACAATCGCAATCCACTCGGTATGGTCACAGGCTCACAATAAAAATGGGAACATATTATACAATAATGCATGGGCATGATCAATAAATGTCAATTGTCATACTTCTGAGCTAGTATAAGTGGCATGCTACATCGTATGCTTGTGCGAGTGTCCTACTACAGCCAAAGTCAACAAGTAATATTGAAGGCATCGAGTAGTTCATCGAAGCAACAAAAAAGACATCTAAGGTGTATGACAAACACAAGGACATGCACACCATAACACGAAAGCCACCAACACAATGTCCCCAAACCATTACACATCATCCCTGACATTGCCACCCTAATCTCTCTGAGATCCACCCGTATCATGCCTTGTAATAGCCACCATTATCACTATGCCCTGATAATAACATTTGTCACCTTTATCTCTCCGATAGCCACCCGTATCACTCCATATAATAGCCACACTTATCGCTTCACCCGGATAACGACACAATAGCCACCCTTATCTCTCCGTACATTCAACAATAGTGAGATGCCACCCTTATCCCCCACATAGCAACAATGGTGAAAGGCCACCATTATACTCCGCATAACAACAACCGAACCACATAACAAATTCAAGAATTCTAACATCACGACAACTTGACATATCAACTCGTACCACAAGTGCCCTTAGGCCACAACCTTTTCAAAGATCCAATAATATCAATATATCCACAACAAATAGCCCACGGCTCAACCACAATGTGTATAGAATCTCAATAACAACAAAATGATTGAGAAAGTAATTCAACAAGGAACAACACCCTATTTAAACACAACTTCTATTACAATAGACTAATGACTTTCGATAACTTCAGTTTCAATTAATTATTTAAGGATAAACTCAATAGTGAAAGTATTTTCATGAAATGAAAACTCCGGATCCTAGTGTATGAATTAGGCTAGCAATTAAAGAGATGACACGAACTAGTACTACTTCTATATGCATGAGCATAACCCGGCAACAAAAGCATATCATGTAACAACAAATTTCAACTAAGAATAACACAACAGTAAAGGGAATCACATAATGATAATAGTGGTAACAAAATCAATTAAAGCATATAAGAGCAAACTTGACAAGTAAAGAATGTGACATGTAACGACAACTTCAAATAAGGCATGTGATAGTAGACAAGAAGAATAAAAGATATAACATTTGCTAACAATTCCAAGTAAGTACATGAAATTATCCTAAGAGTCTAAACCGGTCAATTTCCATATAAAACCCCGAGTACGTACTCGTCACCTTGCGTACACGGCTTTCACATGACACAAATAGTACAAACATTTCAAATCCTAAGGAGTAGTTACCCCACATGAAGATAGGCAAGATATTTACTTCAAAGAAGCTAAACTGATACTCTAAAATGACCTTCTCGTGTGAAACAGTCTCTGGACGGCTCAAGTCTAGCCAAAATAACTTAATATCATAAATAAAAACCATAGGAAACAATTTCAGATAATAAAATTTCGATCTTTAATGAAACTAAAATGCCAACTCTTGGCCCGCACCTCGAAAACTGACAAAATTCAAAATATCCGAACACTCATTCCGATACGATTCCAACCATGCAAAAATTATCCAATCCGGCATCAAATCGGCATTCAAATCCTCATTTTACATTTTGAAAGTTTATACAAAAATTCTTATTTTTCTCCCATTCAAATAACTAAATTAAATGTTATAAACAATGATGAAATCACGAAATATAATCAGATCTGGATAAAGAACACTTATTTCAATCCAACGGGTGAAAACCCCCTCAAAAATCGCTCAAATACAAGATCTACAACTCAATATATTATAAAAATGGCAAAACCCTCGAATTATAAACTTTCTGCCCAGCACTTCTGCCTTTGCGGACAATTAAGTGCATCTGCGAGAAAATTCTCGCATCTGTGATGAAAGCTTACCAGCCCAAAATTCGCATCTACGCAAAGGTCGCATCTACAAAATCGAAGAAGCAAGATAAATCGCAGAAGCGGACAGTCACCTTGAGCCACAAACTTGCATCTTCCATAGACCTACCGCAAACGTGGCCATGCACATGCGTTCGCCAACCTGCAGAACCGGAATTCTTGAACACGAAAGAACTCGCAAAGCGGCCAAAAATCACGCAAAAGCGACTCCGCATCTACGCTCCAAAATGCGCAGGTGTGAGAAGCCAGAACCAGACCTACCCAAAAATATGAAAAATAATCTGAAACTCGTCTGAAACACACCTGGGACCCCGGAACCCTGTTCGAACATACAAACAAGTTCCATAACATAACGGGGACCTTCTCGAGGCCTTAAATCACATCGAACAATATGAAAACTATGAATCGTGCCTCAAATCGAACTTAATGAACTTATGAACTTTCAACTTCTAGAACTCGCGCCGAATCATATCAAATCAACCCAGAATAACCTCAAATTTTGCATGTAAGTCCCAAATGACATAACGAAACTATTCCAACTCTCTAAATCACAATCCGAGCCCGATATCCACAAAGTCAACTCCCGGTCAACCCTCTCAACCTTCAAAAACTTCAACTTTTCTAATTTTTGCCAAAATACATCAAATCAACCTACGGACCTCCAAATCCAAATACGGGCATACCCGTAAGTCCAAAATCACAATACAGAGATATTGGAGTAACCAAAACACCATTCTGGAGTCGTCCACACAAAAATCAAACTCCGGTAAACTCTTATCGCTTAAACTTCTAAACCAAGAATCATCCTTCTAAATCAATCCCGAATCATCCGAAAATCGAACTCGACCTTACACGCAACTCATAATACATAATATTAAGCTACTTGAGATCTTAATCCATCGAACAAGACGCTAATTCTCAAAATGACTTGTCGGATCATTACAGGTCGGTGGTATATGTATGTTGAATTGATCCCATAAATTTTTTTCTTTTGGGCATTTAGAAATAGGTGCTCAAGTGTTTCAGTAAAGTTTAGGCCTAAAGCATATGTTCTTTTATGAATAATATTTCGATTGAATAAGTTTTTCGATGTAGGTAATTTGTTATTGAAGTATAGCCACAGGAAGAACTTTATTTTATTTAAAGCATGTGTCTTCCAATGCATTGTTGGGAGGAAGAATTTGTGAGCTTAATGTTATTTGAGTTTTCTAAATACACGTGGTAAGCGGATTTCATAGAGAATAAGCATGTGGTTGTGTATTTCCAAAAAAAGGAATCAGTTTTGGGTTCTGATTCTTTAATGTCAGTATTATTAATTAACCGGTTAATATTCATAGGAATGTCGACGGAAAGTGGTGAAAGATTCCATTTATTATTGGTAAGGATATTTTGAATAGTTTTATTTATATTTGGTTTCATAAGAGGACCATTTATAAGTGTCCTAAGGGAGTATTTCGACCGAATCCAATTATCATCCGTAGTAGAACCGTTGCCAACACTCCAAGCGATGCCTTTTTAAAATATTAGAATATTTTTGACAATGCTTTTCCAAATATAGGAGTCGAGTAGTTTCATTTTAAATTCATTTTGAGGGTACCGTGATTGGTATTTTATTTTTAAAACTTTAAACCAAAGTTGGTTTCAATTTGTAGTAAAAAAACGATAAGTAAGGCTAGAAAGGAGAGCTGAATTTTTACCTCTTGATTTTGGGATTCTCAATTCACCCATAGCTTTAGGAAGCGTAAATATTTTTGAGTTAGCTGGATGGATTCTTCTTTTAGCTGCAGTAGAACCCCATAAGAAGTTGCGTTGAATATGGTCAATTTTTTCTATACAATTTTGGGGTATTAAATTTATTTACATTACGTAACTAGGGATGGTTACTAATACTGTTGTTACGAGGGTAGTACGTCCCGCAAAGGATAGACGTTTTCCTTCCATGTTTGCAGACGGTTTTTCATTCGATCAATAATATATTGGAAGCCATTGCTTTTAGGATGGTAATTAATGATAGGGAAGTAGTTACAAACTTAGTGGAATAGCTCATGTTGAGGTCACTTGAGATAGTGTGTTGGATGATTGAGGACATATTTTTGGAGAAAAAAACCTTTGATTTAGAAAATTAATTTTATGACCCGAAACAGAGGAAAGGTTGTAAAAAATATTAATAATAGTAAAAGTATTTTTAATATCTGCTCTAGCAAAAAGGATTAGGTCATCGGTAAACAGTAGATGTGATATTTCTGTTGACACCCTGTCAATTCTTATGAGGGTACAAATGCTTTGGTTAATTGCTTGATTTATAAGACGTGACAGAGTTTCCATGCAAATAATAAATAGAAAAGGGGATAAAGGATTGCCTTGCCTAATTCCGCGAGTTGTTTGAATGAGTTGGTAGGTTTTCCATTTATTAGGATGGATATGAATGACAGAGTTAGGCTCACTAAGGAGTATCTAATAAAGGATCATTCTAGGCGGTCAAAAGATGTTTCAAGGTTGATTTTCAGTATCATATGACCAGTTCTACCCTTAGCTCTATTGAACGAGTGAATAGCTTCCGAGACAATAATACTATTATCAGCAGTCCTGCACCCCGGAATGAAGCTACATTGATTTGGACTAATAATTTTGTCTAGTAGTGGTCTGATACGGTTGACTAATATTTTTGGGATGACTTTGTAAACCATATTATTGACACTGATAGGTCTATATTGGGTGGTACGTTCAGGGTTGCTAACTTTAGGAATGAGCGTGATTTTAAGTAGAACTAATTTCTGGAGGAATTTGAGATGATGAGAATACGTCCATGCATATTTTATTAATAGCACAATTAGTGTATTCCCAAAACTTTTGGAAAAAGAGTGGGTGGGGCCATCGAATCCCGGTGTTTTAAGAGGCTTAAAAGATTTGATAGCATGTAGAATCTCAGATGGTGTAAGGGTTTCATAAGGTTCAATTGTTCCTCCTGTATTAGAGAATTAATACTTTTGGAAATGAATTTTTTTATGCTAGAAATTAGCTCAATAGTGTAAACTTCAGTAAAATAATTTATAATTGTAAATTTAATTGCATATTGGTCCAAAGTCTAGTTACCAACAACATCAATTAGATCAAGAGTGCGATTTTTGTGACGTCTATGAACTGTAGTTTTGTGGAAAAACTTTGTAGTTGCATCAACCTCATTTAGTCATTGTACTCTAGATATTATCTTCCAAAAATCTTCCTCTTGTTGTAGTATATTGTTATAATCATAAATAAGCTTTGTTTCAAGGTTGTGGTGAACATGTGTTTGTGATTCGAGTCCAATCTTTTGAAGATCTTCAATTCTGGAACGAGCTTCTCTTTTTCGTAAAAATACTAACAAAGCAAGTAGAGTTCCATTCTTGTACGTGTTTTTTGAAATAGTAATTGTGTTTTTATAATTAAGATTCCATTCTTGTACGTGTTTTTTGAAATAGTAATTGTGTTTTTATAATTAAGATTTGAGTGTCAACAGGAAGAAATAATCTTTTTTAAATTCGGGTGACGCAACCACATAATTTCAAATCTAAAGGTACTTTTAGGCTTGGTAGTCTGTCGAATAAGATTAAGAAGTAAGAGGCAATGATCCGAATACTTACGAGGTAGGTGAATTACTTTGGAATTGGGATATAGGTTGAGCCATTCTGGATTGCTCATAAATCTATCCAATCTTTCCAAAATAAGCTTACTATTGTTTTGACATGTTGGTTTGTTTGTTCAGGTGTACCGTGGGCCTAAAAAACCTGGGTCAACCATATTTATAGTATTAATACAGTCAATTGATCGGATTGCTTCCAAGTTTTTCAGAGGCTTTAGTTACTTCATTAAAATCTCCACAAATTAAAGAAGGAAGATTATAATATTTGCCATTTCTTTTAAGTTATTAAACAGAATATTCTTGAATGTGACAATATTTTTTGCATATATAGTAGAGATAAACTATGTAGGAGAGGAGGTACTTACTCGGACAGTTGCATGTATTTCCTGTTCTCTGAGAACCATTGGCTCAAGTACGACTTAGTGGTTGTTCCACAACAGTGCTATTCCGTCAAAGAAACCTGAAGCCGACACTTGGATTAAATTAGTGAAGGGTAATTATTGCAACAAAATGTTATGATCAGTCATACGTGTTTCTATTAGATCGAAAACAGATGTCATGTTTCCTTGTAGGATGGCATACAAATTACGTCTGAAGGTGAGATTGTTTCCACCTCTACAGTTCCATTGAAGAATCTTCATGGGAGGTAGTATTGAGGATTCCATTAGTTGATTTCCTTGTAATAAGTAGTAGTTGAGGGAGTGGAGTGGAGCTTGGTAGGGGGTGATAGTGTGGTTCCCTAGGGGCAGAGAAGCTAACTGGAACATGCATAGGGGTGGATGTAATGTGCATGGAACAAAAGTGCGTTTGGTTTGTTGTTGGAGAGTGTGGTTGTGGGTTCATGTGGCGGGGTGGGTGCTTCTGAGAGTAACGACAGTTGGGAGGCATTTTTTGTTTTGTGTTTGTAATTGTGTAGTATTTGCTGATGATGGAGAAGTAGAAGCTGGTATTGGTTTTATAAAAGTAAAATTATTTATTTGTAGGTGGGTATTACTTTTGGTTTGGTTTTTGGCTTTCAACTGTCTTTCCCGTAGAAGGTCATTAGATTATTCACATGGGGTTGCATTGCATTGAATGAAGGAGTTATTGTAGAAGTACGGATAGTGTTTTTAGAATCGGTTATGTTGTGTGATAGGATGTCTTTGGGAACTGGTTTTTCCAATTATACCAATATGCATAATTTGGCGTAGCTTCCCCTCTTTGTGTTCCTTGTGTAGTTATCGATTTTTAGGTTTGATCCAATTTGATTTAGATTGTGGAGAAGGGCATTGGGTCTTTTGTGGGGTTGAACTTAGGTTTTCATTTCTTGACTGAGAGAAATTGTGATCTTATGAATCAAGGACCTTGATGCATAATTTTGACATAATTTTCAATGTTGGTGAATTTGATGAGGTAATAGTCGTCTCCAAGATCTATCAAATTTAGATCCTCATTTAGGTTTCAGAGTGAGTTGAGTTTGTTTCTAAGAAACATAAACCCTACTCTTTTGCCAACTAATTTTGTAATAATTACGCCAAGGTGCGTATAATATTTTTTTACTTTGGATGAAGAGATTGGGATAAAGTAAGGGTGTTGTGTTGGGTTGGGTTGGGTTGGGTTGTCATGTTCATCTTCCATATTAAAGTGAGTGAAATCGTATTGAATGCTATTTATAGGGATAAAACAGTTATCTATTAGTATTTTATCTCGAAAGCTTACTGTTTCAGTCGATTTTTGATGATTGTTTGTGCTTCTGTTGAGTAGATCTTCCTCTTGGTCAGTCATATGATCATCATCAGAGGAGCCATCATCTAAAAAGATTGTTTAATTTGGTGAATTATGAAGGAAAGTACAGTCATCTCTCTCTAAAAGCAGAGAAAAGCGCTATCTTTTTCTAATTCTTGATTTCTAAGTTATTTCCTCTCCGTCGTGCGTCCTCAATCACCATAATGTCAAAGGCTAACGAATTCACTTTGGAAAACAAATGAATAAAATTTGTCATGGACTATATACCAAGGAGTATGTTGTTGGAGTTTGTTTGCTCTTAACCAGAAAATTCAAGTTTGAACCATCAACATTAAGAACTGTCGGGCTGAATTTGCTCGAATATATTCTTGATATGGTGTAAAGTATTCCTTTTAGGCCAAACTCATATATGGATTTTTCCAAAAATCCTTACATCATTAAGATATTTTTATTCTTTATGTGTAGGCTTTCAATCGTTTCAATTATCAATGTGAGACTTTGTTCTCACACCTAACAATCTCCCTTTCGAATTAAATTTCATATGGCTCACTATCACGATTCACTGGCTTTCCCCTCGAACCAAGTTCTACGTGGCCCATTACCACGATCCACAAGTCAATTTTCTAGATTTAATGTGTGTTACTCACATCGGTAGAGTATTTATGGAAACCGACCGCAATTAACTTCTTCTCACCTTACTCATCCCGCCGAACTTGGGCTCTAATAACAGTTATTGGGCTAAATCAGCCTGTAGATATTCTTAACATTGTGTGATATTGGACGCTTCGGGCTAAGCCTACACAGTTTTCCAAAAGGCCTCATAATGGGATTACTACACCTTATATGTAAGTTCTCAATATTGTCAGCTACCAATATGAGACTTTGTTCGCACACCCAACAATAACTTTTTAGTAGGGAAGTGTTTTTCCTTCTTTAGTGGCCCTTTTCCAAATGAATCCGGATTAGTCATATCAGTAAATTTTGAATACCAAATAATTAAACGGGAAAAATAGAGAACATCGAGTTTAAAATAATACTCCTAATGAATTTTGGTATCATAATTTTGTTCTCTAATATGCAGATACATCTATTCATGTATGGGCTGCTATTTGGACTAGCTGATACATGGGCATCAAATGCCAGACAAGAAAATGGTGGTAAAGTCAATCAGAGACCCTAAGAAACTGAAAATAATCTTAAGCAATCCAAGAAGATACACTGGAAAACCAAGGGTACGTTGGAACAATGAGGGAAATTGAGAAGCAATGTGAATCTGTCCAGAACAATTTCTATAAGGTAATAACTCCATTTTTGACAGTACATGGAACGTCAGATGGTGTTACATGTCCTTCTGGCACGAAAATGTTGTACAACAAAGCAAGCAGTGAGGACAAGACCCTTAAGCTCTATGATGGTAGGTATCATTCTTTGATTCAAGGTGAACCTGATGAAGCTTCTAATCTTGTTTTAGCTGATATGAGGGATTTTGGATTGATGAGAGGGTCGAGAGATACGGTCCTAATTAAGTGAAATAATGTGAAACAACTAATGTTAATCTTGATCTTTTGGCTCATGTATGTATGACATTGTATTGGCAAAGATTTAGTTACAAACAACTAATGTTAATCTTGGGGATGAAATTTGGTGGTTAACTATATATTAGTAGTTACAAACTAAAGCGAGAATACTTATCATTTAACTGTAATTAAGTGATCAATGTATGAAAGATACTGTCTTCCACTCATTGATTTAGTGTAGACATCCGGTTCGGATAATTTATCTCATCAACTTAGGCACTCTAGCAAAAATTCCAAAAGAACGAACTTTGGAGCCATGATCACAGAGGAATTCGTCCAATGTGCGTTTTCATTTGGCAAATTACAAAATTGGACGATCGCTCAAAACTAATTTGTATTCGCTAGCTAAAAAGTATATAAAATGTAAATATCATATTTATATAAACACATATATACAAAAAATAGATATTTTATTGATTATTATTTTTGAGAGCAGCTAAAATATACATTTCTCTTTCTCATTTGTTGTTCCAAAGTCCATGGCAGATGACAAATTTTGGCTGTGAGCCTGTGAGAGTATAATTCATAGCTGATGGACATAAGACCAACCCAATAAAAACTTTTTTCTTAAACTCTCTTTGAATAAATCCTCATTCCTCCTAATGTTATAACAAATTAACGATTTTATTAAATTTTGAAAGAAGAAAAAAAGGTTCGACGGTTCAATGTCAAAAACTTTTGAAACAAATCATCCATCTGGGGACAAAGGAATGTTTAAAGAAAAGTTTAATGAGTTGGATTGAAAGAGACAACTCTTGTATATAAGCCAGTTTTACTTTTGCTTTTTTTATTTATTTACGAGACTCATCTTTTTCTTTTCACTATTCAATTTTCACCAACTTAAAGACAAATTTATCTTTTTAAAGTATATTCTCATAGAATATGTGAAGAACCTTAGTAGAGACATTCTATAAGGGGGTTACTAGTCATATCCATAGTTTAAAAAGAAAAGTTATCTTGTGCGTTTCGGACTAACAACTTGTTTAAAGTATTTTTTTTTTAAAGTATTTTTGGTGAGAAGCAGTTTGTGGTTGGTTAATTAATTTGAAAAGTATTCCTGAGCAGCAATTAGTGTTTGTCCAAGTTTTGAAAAACTGCTTCTAAGTGTATTTTTCTCAAAGTGCTTTTCAAAAAAGTACTTGTAGACAATAAATTACGTCGAGAAAATATAATCAAGACCGAAAAATATCGCAACAATCGTAGTATTTTATTTTAAATATTTGAGTGTTACAATCTCTATGAATCCCCTGATTCTACTTTTCAACGGTAAATAAAAAGCGCTTTTGAGCTTAATCTTTGAATTTTATTTTATTTTAATCCAAGTGCTTGAGGCCTGATCTTGATCTTGACGTATTTTTAATCCAGGACTTACAGTTTGTTCTTGAATTTTTGTCTTGATCTTTTAATTCTTAGAACACTTGAATGCTTGTAGCTTTTAGAGAAATCCGCAGCATTTGATCCACGAGCTTCCTCTTGCTTCTTATTATAACTTCTGGTGTCTTTTCTGAGTTATGAAGACCCATATTTATAGTTCTGGGAGAGAAGAGTTGTGATAAGAACAAACTCTTTCCGACCAATCAAATTAAAGTGTGACATGGTCGCATTTGATTGGCCAGAACATGTCACTTGCACATGTGGTGCAATTTCATTAGCCTTTTAATGTGACTTGGCGTGCCTTGTCATTTTGACACGTGGCATGATCTCATTGGCTCTTTTGTTTGACTAGGCGCGCCACGTCATTTGACACATGACACCAAACTGGACCTCTAGGAAGATGTCATATTGGGCCTAATGAAGTGGGCTCATAACTTGTAGCCCAATTAAATGAGCTAGACCAAGGGATTAAGACATACTTATTTAAGTAAAAATTGCGCGGGGCACCTTATTTGGTCGCCCTCATTTAACCTATACCCGCTTTTTAAAAACTTTTAACTTGTACCCACTTTTTAAATAACTTCAGCTCCCTTTCCCTCGCTGAGCTGAAGTTCAGCAGTTAAGCTGAAGTTCACCAGTTATAAAGACAAAACTTCAGCATATGGGGCTGAAGGTTCCCAATTACAAAGACAAAAGCTGAAGTTTCCCAATTACGAACTTCAGCTCTACAGCTGAAGTTCTCAAGTTATAAAGACAAAAACTTCAGCATACGGGGCTGAAGTTCCCCA
>ML370922.1:0-20767 GCA_005239525.1 Nicotiana knightiana
TGATACGGTGTTTATATATTGGAACTAGGCCTGGCAGAGAAATTTCAGGTGTTTGAATGGATTATGAGCTTATTATATGGATAAAAGAAGAAATCTTTAGATTTGATCAAACTAATGTACCCAACTGGGTTGTGGTAGCACGGGCAGGTGCTCGAGGTGTTAAATAGTGATTTCAGATAACTCCAGAGCAGTTCTTAGCATGTTCGAGGACAAACGTCGGTTTAAGTGGGGGAGAATGTAAGGACCCGACCGGTCGTTTTGAGCTCTAGCGCGTTGTTTAGCGGTTTGAAGTCATGAGCAGCTCCATTTCAGGTATTATGACTCGTGCGTATGGTCAGAATTGAAATTCGGGAAGTTCGGAGTCAAATTGGAAAGAAAATTCTCATTTCAGAAGCCTTAAGTTGGAGAAATTGACTAAGATTGGAACTTTGAGTAAACGACCTTCGAATCAGGATTTGAATGTTCCAGCAGGTTTGTATGATGATTTCGGACTTGGGTGTATGTCCGGATCGGGCTTTGGATAACCCAGGAGCGTTTCGGCGTATATTGTGGAAGTCAGCATTTTGAAGAAATTTCCTAAGTTTGGGTTGAAGTGCATCTCAGTGATATTGATGTCCGTTTCGGATTTCGAGTATGGGAATATCTTCGTATGGTGATTCTGGAGTTGGGAGCGCGATCGGAAGTGAATTCGTATGTCCGTAGGTTATTCTGAAGTCATTTGGCTAAAGATAGAAATTTGAAGATTTTTGAGAAATCCGACCGGAAGTGGAAATTTTGATATCGGGGTCGGAATGCGACTCCGGAAGTTGGAGCAAGTCCGTAATGTCGAATATGACTTGGGTGCAAAATTTGGGGTCAATCAAACGTAATTTGATAGGTTTCGGAATGGGATGTAGAAGTTGGAACTTTCAAAGTTCATAAAGTTTGAGTTTGAGTGCAATTCGTGATTTTGGCATTGTTTGATGTGATTTGAGGCCTCGAGCAAGTCCGTTGGATGTTATGGGACTGAGTCGTGTGATTAGGCGGGGTCCCCGGGGACTCGGGTGGATTTCGGGTGGTTAACGGATCAAGTTTGGAGGTTGAAGAAGGCTGAGGTTGCTGGTGTCTGGTGTGACCGCACCTGCGAGGATTTGGCCGCACGTGCGGAGCCGCAGATGCGGCTTTGGCGTCGCAGGTGCGAGAGTGGGCTGGCTTGGCTAGGATCACAGGTGCGATGGAATTTCCGCACCTGCGAAGGCGCAGATGCGGGCAATTGGTCGCAGGTGCGGATCCCGCTGGAGGAGAAGGAAGCCGCAGGTGCGGGCTCTTGGGCGCACCTGCGGAATCGCTGGTGCGAAGATCGGATCGCAGGTGCGAAAAATGGCCTGGGCAAAATGTTTTAAAACCGAGATTTGTTGGCCATTTCTCCCGTATTTCTCATGGATTAAGAGATTTTAGGAGAGCTTCAAGAGGGATTTTCATCATGCATTACTTGATAAGTAATTTCTTCATGCTTTTAAGTTAAATACAAGGTTTATGCATGGAATTACATAGAAATTAGTAGGAAATTGGGAAATCTTGAAGAAAACCTAGAAATTTGCATTTGGATTTTAGCCACGAATTTGAGCATGGAATTTAGAGTAAATTGTATATTTGAGTTAGTAAGACTATGGGTAGGGTATATCTTCGAGAAATTTCGGAATCCGGGCACGTGGGCCCGAGGGTATTTTGGTCAATTCACTGAGCGGAGTTGGGAAAGTATATAATTTGAATTTGTTACGAGTATTAGAATGAATTTTCATTGATTTGCCCGTTATTTGGTAGTTTTGGGGCGTTGTGCATCCATTGGAGTCGTCGGAAGGGATTAGAAGCCGGTTATGGAATTTCGGAGCGAGGTAAGTCTCCTTTCTAACTTTGTGAGGGGGAATTGTCCCCCTAGGTGAACTAATTAAGCATGTGCTACTATCTGCGGAGGCTACGTACGCACGAGGTGACGGGAGTCCGTGCGTAGCTATTATTATGCCATGTCAGGGTAGTCTAGAACCCACTAGCGTGCCTTACGTGTTGTATATATGATCCTGCCAATAATATTAGACTGGTGATGCTGTTAAATTTGTAACTTATTTCCTACGAAGGCTAGAGTGTACCTTCTTAACCATTTAGAAAGAGAATTGACTCCTCCGTGGATAATTGTATTCCGGATAAGGTTATATTATTGAATATTATCAAACTTGGCAAACGAATTTCGAGAAAAGATTTAAATACTATTTTTTGTGATTTTTAAAAGAGATCTGCGACCATCAAGTTTTCCGAAAGCGAACTGAATGGAATTGTTACTTTCAAAAAATCGCTAGTAGGACTTGGGTATCTCTCTTGGGCGGGGCATCAACTTGAGTATTTGTTTTCCCGGTGTAGTCGGAGTGGACTGTTGATTGTGCATGACTGCATGTGACCACTTCGCAATTTACATTCCGCGAGCGGAGTGTTATTTCACCCACTCTCATGGGAGCGGGCCATACGCCACGGCGGATTGAAAGATGCACTTGTGGTTCGGGCTGTTCGACCCTCGGTAGTACATAGATATGATTATTTTATGGCAAATATGCACTTATGGTTCGGTCCGTTTGACCCTCGGCAGTGCACATACATGATTATTTTTATGGCTCAGGCCGGTTGTCCTTATCCCGTATGCGCATGCTAAATTGTTAAATGTTTTTCATGGATTTCGAAGTGACAAGATATTTGGGGGAAAATAAAGAAGTAATTGTTTATTTAAGAAATTTGGAGGGAAATGAGGAAGTAGTAACTGTTTATTTACTTTCAGTATTTATTTGAATTTCATTTATCTGTAATGCTTACTGTTTTATCATCCTCGTATGCCTATTACTGATATCATATTGTGCGAAATTAATTTGTTGGACCTTAGTGAGTGTCTAATTCGACCTCTCGTCACTACCTCTCTGAGGTTATGTGGGCGACTTACTGAGTACACGTTGTTTTTGTACTCATGCTACACTTGTTGTGCATTTTTATTGCACAAGTACCTTCATAGCGATATGGCTGGTTTGGAGACTTAGGCGAGATGCATTATCCGGAGGCGATCCGCAGCTGACAGAGTCTCCCTCGTATTGTATTATTTTATTTTAATTTCCTTGTCCAATTGTATTTCGGACAAGCTTTGTAGAAATTGTAAAATTCTTAGAATTTGCTCATGCATTTGTGACACTGGGTTCTGGGATGTGTTTGGGATTTAATTTAATAAATGGAGTGGTTTACCAGTCGTATTTATTTGATAATTTTTTTTTATCAGCTATTGTAACTTGTAAGTGAAAGGTAACGATTTTGGAAAAGATGTAAAACATAAATTTATTCCAATTAATTAATGATTGCCTTGCCTGACGGTGGTGTCCGGCTCCATCACGACCTTAGTAGATTTTGGGTCGTGACAATGGGGGAAGAAATGGGGTGAAAATGATTTTGTACCGTGTTTTAAAGACCTCACTGCCTAAAGGGATACCGCACCTGCGGTATCGCACCTGCGGAAGAGGGGCAAGGGGCCTGGGCTCGCACCTGCAGAGAGGAGCTCGCACCTGCGGCTCCGCTCCTGCGGATATTATCCGCACCTGCGAGAAATGGGCAGCCTCACCTGAAGCCGCACCTGTGAGGCTAGGACCGCAGGAGTGGTATCGCACCTGCGACTGGGAAACCGCAGGTGCGGTTACACCAGATCAGGTGCACCAGCAGCTGCATATTGCTGGTTTTTGGCCCCGTTTGGTGCCCGAGCGGCATATGGGTCCACCCGAGCCCTCATCAAAATATACCAACAAGTCCCAAATCATAATACGGACTGGCTCGAGCCTTCAGAACACCCAAAACAACTCTAAAACTCAAAATCACACCTCAAAACCCTTAAAGATCAAACTTTAAGGACTTCAAGTTCTTGAATTTGCTAACAATGAGCCGAATCGACCTATACTACTCGGAATGACACCAAATTTTGCAAGCAAGTCATAAATGACATAAAGGAACTATTCCAGGTCTCGAAATTCCGTTTGGACCTCGATAACACAAAAACACGTCCCAAACCACAATATGAACTTAAGGAAACTCTTATTTCGCTATTGGGCACCGAAACACTGTCGGGTCATCCAAAACCCATTCCAAACATACACCCAAGTCCAAAATCATCATACGAAGCTACCGGTACCGTCGAAACTCGATTCCGAGGTTGTTCGCTCAAAATGTTGACCGAAGTCAAACTTGGCCTTAAAGGCCAACCTTAAGGAACCAAGTGTTCCTATATCACTCCAAACGCTTCCGAATCTCGAACCACCCGTCCCCGCAAGTCATAAATCACAATAAGCCACTATAGGAAGTTTCATTTAGGGAAACGGGGCCCGATAACGCAAAATGACCGGCCGGGTCGTTACATTCTCCACCTCTTAAACAAATGTTCGTCCTCGAACGGGTCTAGAATCATACCTGAAGTGTTGAATAAGTGCGGATATCTGCTCCGCATGTCCTCCTCGGACTCCTAGGTCGCCTCCTCGGCTGATTGACCCCTTCACTGGACCTTCACAGTAGAAACTCTCTTGGACCTCAACTGGCGATCCTGTCTATCAATAATAACAATTGGCTCCTCCTCGTAGCCCAACCTCTCATCCAACTGAATAGTGCTGAAATCAACCACGTGAGAGAAGTCGGCGTAGTACCTCCGGAGCATGGATACATGAAAGACCGGATGAACTCCTGACAAACTGGGAGGTAAATCTAGCCCATAAGAAACTTCCCCAACTCGCCTCAACACCTCGAAGGGACCTATAAACCTCGGGTTTAGCTTGCCTTTCTTTCCAAACCTCGTAATACCCTTCATCGGCGAGACCTTCAATAGAACCTTATCTCTCTCCATAAATGATACATTGTGCGCCCTCCGATCCACGTAACTCTTATGTCTGGACTTTGCTTTGCGGAGCCTCCCCGAATCAACTTCACTTTCTCCAAAGCATCTCTCACCAGGTCGGTACCATATAACTTAGCGTCGCCAGGCTCAAACCACCTGATAGGAGAACGACATCACCGACCATACAAAGCCTCAAATGGAACCATCTCAATGCTATACTGAAAACTATTATTGTAAGCAAACTACGCCAAAGGCAAGAACTGGTCCCACTGACCTCCGAAGTCAATCACACATGCCCTGAGCATGTCCTCCAATATTTGAACCGTACGCTCCGCTGACCATCAGTCTGAGGGTGAATGTTGTGCTGAGATCTATGGGTACCCATCTCACTATTCAATGCTCTCCAGAAGTGTGAGGTAAATTGAGGACCTCGATCTGATATAATGGACACCGGCACACCGTGCAACCGGACTATCTACCGAATGTAGATCTGGGTCAACCTCTCAGAAGTATATGTAGTAGCCACTGGAATGAAATGGGCTGATTTGGTCAATCTATCCACAATGACCCAAACCGCGTCAACTTTCCGCAAAGTCCAAGGTAACCCAACCACGAAGTCCATCGTGATGCGTTCCCATTTCCACTCAGGAATGGGCATCTGCTGAAGTAGACCTCCTAGCCTCCGGTGCTCATACTTGACCTACTGGCAATTAAGACATCTATCCATATACCCCACTATGTCCTTCTTCATCCGCCTCCACCAGAAATGTTGCTTCAAGTCACGATACATCTTCGTAGCACCAGGATGAACAGAATACCGTGAACTGTGAGCCTCATCTAGAATTCTCTCCCTCATGCCATTAACATTAGGAACACATAAACGACCCTGAAGTCTCAGAACACCATCCTCGCCAATAGTAACCTCCTTGGCACCACCCTAAACCATTTTCTCTCGTAGATCTGCCAAGCACGAATCATCAAACTGCCGAGCCTTAATCTCTCCCAATAATGAAGACTGGGCAACTACATGTGCTAGAACTTGGCGAGGCTCTGAAAGGTCTAATCTCACCAGGCGATTAGCCAAGGACTGAATGTCCAAGGCTAGAGGTCTCTCTTCTGCTGCAATATAAGCCAAGCTACCCATACTCTCTGCCTTCCTGCTCAAAGCATCTGCTATCATATTTGCCTTGCCCGGATGATAAAGAATGGTGATGTCATAATCCTTCAGCAACTCTAGCCACCTGTGTTGCCTCAAATTAAGATCCCTCTACTTGAACAAGTGTTGCAAGCTGCGGTGGTCTGTATAAACCTCACAGGACACCCCATACAAGTAATGCCTCCAAATCTTAAGGGCATGAACAATTTCCGCCAACTCCAAATCGTGCACAGGGTAATTCTTCTCGTGAACCTTCAGCTAGCGCGAAGCATAAGCAATAACTCTCCCCTCCTGCATCAACACACACCCCAAGCCAACGTGTGAAGCGTCACAATCCATTGTATACATCCCAGAACCGGAAGGAAATACTAGAACTGGTGTTAAGGTCAATGCTGTCTTGAGCTTCTGAAAGCTCGCCTCACACTCGTCGGACCATCAGAACGGGGCATTCTTCTGAGTCAACCTAGTCAATGGGGCTGCAATGGAAGAAAAGCCCTCCACAAATCGACGATAATAACTTGCTAGGCCCAGAAAGCTACAGATCTCTGTAGCTGAAGTACGACGCGGCCAACTCTGAACTGCCTCAATCTTCTTAGGATCAACCTTGATACCCTCTCCGAATACCACATGTCCCAAGAAGGCCACGGAATCCAACCAGAACTCACACTTGGAGAACTTAGCATATAGCTTCTGTTCTCGCAAAGTCTGGAGCACAACTCTCAAATGCTTCCCGTGCTCCCCCAGGCTACGTGAGTATATCAAAATGTCATCAATGAAGACAATGACAAAGGAATCAATAAACGGCCTGAACACCCTATTCATCAAGTCCATAAATGATGTTGGGGCATTAGTCAAGCCAAAGGACATCACAAGGAACTCATAATGGCCATATCTCGTACGAAAAGCAGTCTTCGGAACATCTGAGGCTCGAATCTTCAACTGATGATATCCCGATCTCAAATAAATCTTAGAAAACACCCGAGCACCCTGAAACTGGTCAAAAAAATCATCGATGCGCGACAAAGGATACCTGTTCTTAATGGTGACCTTGTTCAACTGGCGGTAATTTATACACATCCGCATGGACCCATCCTTCTTCTTCACGAATAGAACTAGAGCACCCCACGGCGATACACTCGGTCTGATGAACCCCTTAGCCAATAACTCCTTAAGCTGCTCCTTCAACTCCTTCAACTCTTTCGGAGCCATACGGTACTGAGGAATAGATATAGGCTGGGTGCCTGGAGCTAAATCAATGCAGAAATCAATATCACGATCCAGAGGCATGCCTGGAAGGTCTGAAGGAAATACATCAGCAAACTCTCGAACCACTGGCACTGAATAAATCGTCGGAGACTCGGTGATGGTGTCCCGCACATAAGCAAGATACGCCAGACAACCCTTCTCGACCATATGTCGAGCCTTCAGGAAAGAAATAATCTGACTAGCTGCACTAACTGAGGAACCCCTCCACTCCAGCCTAGGCAACTCGGGCATAGCTAAAGTAATTGTATTGGCATGGCAATCTGGAACGACATGATAGGGGGATAGCCAATCCATGCGTAGAATAATTTCAAAATCAACCATGTAGAGCAATAGGAGATCCGCTCTGGTCTCGAACCCACAAAATGAAATCACATAGTACCGATAAATCTGGTCTACTACCACAGAATTTCCCACGGGAGTGGACACATAAATAGGAGAACCCAAGGACTCGCGAGGAACATCCAGGAAACAAGAAAATAAGGCTGACACATATGAATAAGTGGATCCTGGATCAAATAACACTGATGCCCTCTCTACCACATACTGAAATAGTACATGTGATCACAGCATTTAAGGCCACTGCATCTGATCGGGCCGGAATAGCATAGAATCTAGCTGGAGCACCGGATGACTAACCTCTGCTGGAATGAATAGGGGCCGTCAGAGCTCCCCCTGCCTAGCCTCCACCTCTGGGACGACTTATACCAGTCTTCCCTCTACCTCTGGGTGGACGAGCCCCTGGTGTTGAGAATGTAGGCTGATAACTCTGCTGAACGGCCTTGCCCCGAAGCCTGGAACAAGTCCTCCCCATATGGCCTGAATCCCCACACTCATAACATCTCACCGGTGGCATGGACTGCTACCTTCAAGAAAAACCCTGGATAGCTAGGGGACGGTGAGAGCCCTCTGGCATGGCACTGAAGTAAGGACTAGAAGACCCCTGATGACCGAAATACCCGCATGAGGAACCCTAAATGGCTTGTGGACGGTAGGAACTCTCTGGCATGGCGCTGAAATAAGACCTCACTGGAGCACCACGGGGAGGTGGTGGAGGAGCTGAATATGGAGGCCTGCTAGGCTGGACTCTACCGAATTGACCTCTACCCATGGATGGGGCACCTCTGAAATCTCCAGAAAGTCTAGCTCTCTTATCCTGCTGACTCTGCTCTCTGCCCCTCGATCGATAACCCTCAATCCGGTGCGCTATCTCGACCACAAGTTGATAGGGAGTCCCCATCTCCACCTCTCGGGCCATGTTGGCCCTAATACCTGAGTGCAGCCCATCTACAAATCTCCGCACTCTCTCAGCATCAGTAGGGAGTATCATAAGGGCATGATGGGACAACTATGAAAACCGAGCCTCGTAGTCTGTCACTGACATTTGTCCCTGCTCCAGCTGCTCGAGCTGATACTGCAGTTTTTCCCTCTCAAGGGGTGGGATATATCTGTCCAGAAACAACTGAGTGAACTGTTCCCAAGTGATAGGAGGGGAACCTGCCGGTCTACCAAGGATATAAGACTGCCACCATCTGCAGGCCCTGCCCTCAAGCTGAAAAGTAGTGAAGTACACTCCATGGGACTCCAGTATCCTTATGTTGTGTAGTCTATCCCTGCACCTATCAATGAAGTCCTGGGCATCCTCTCCCCTCTCACCTCCGAATATAGGAGGGTGCAATCGGGTCCATCTATCCAGTAACTTCTGTGAATCACCGTCCGCAGCTGGTATGAGCTCAGGTGTTGCTGCTACAGGCTGGGATTCACCCACAGGCAGTGTGCCCAGGGTCTGATATATTGATGTTGCATGTCCTATGGCCTGGAAAGTAGGGGTCTGAACTCCCCCCCCCCCCCCCCCCGCCCCGCCCGGGATGTGGCAGGATCCGCTAGAAATAAACCAGCCTGTGTCATTGTATCCATGAACTGCATCATATGGCCCATGACCTCATGGAAGCCTGGTACAGTCATGAAGTCCATCGGAGCTGGATCTGCTGGGGGCACGTCACCCTGCTCTTCAGTAATGGGATCCTCTGTCGGATCCGCTGGGGGTGCTAACGGAACAACTCTGGGATGCCCTCGTTCCCTACCTCGGGCCGGTGCCCTCCCCCGGCCTCTGCCACGGCCTCGGACGGCAGGGGTAGCGGCATCTCCTGGGTCTGGAACGTCAGTCGCGCGAGTCCTCACCATCTGTGACAGAATAGAAGAATGAGATTTAGTAAACCATCGACTGCACGATAGAACATGAATAAAGAGAGGTTTCCTAACACCCTATTGCCAAATACAGACGTTTTTGTATCGATCCGCAAGACTCTATTAGGTTTGCCCGTGACTTGTGAGACCTACGTGAACCTAGAGATCTAATACCATGTTGTCACGACCCAAATCCCAATTTATGTCGCAATGGCGCCCAACTCCGATGTCAGGCAAGCCAACCTTAATTTACTAGTGATCCTTTTTTAATTTATAAAACAATTTCCCATACTTGAGAGGTTTTTCTTTTAGATTTTAAATTTCGAAGTAAACAAGTGACTTAGACAATCAAAAGTGAGTAATAAATATAGTAATCATCACCAATAATTACAACCCAAAAGAATAGAATATCTACTATGTGAGCATGCCAGGAACTGACTTCACAGGTCTACGGGCATCTAATAGAAACGAGTATCCAAAAGAAAGTACAAGTTTGACCTACTATCTGAAGAAAAGTAATACAGACATAGCAAAAGAAAAGAGGAACTCCAAGGTGCTGCCAGAGAAAAACGTCAAGGAAAGCAGCTCACCGGGAAGTCCACGCCAAATATACGCCAGGGACGAGCTCCGGATGAATACCCAGATGCACCTGCCTTAGAGCCTGTACAATTAAGTACAGAAGCGTAGCATGAGTACATAAACAGATATGTACCCAGTGAGTATCCCGTCTAATCTCAAAGAAGTAGTGACGAGAGGTAGACGTGATACTTACTAGGGTCAAAATTTAAATAACATAATTTAATAAGGGCTAAACAGGTATAACAGTCGTAGTAATCACAAAGGCATAAAATATCAAGTATAATTGTAATTACCTTTGCATGTCAAATTTCACTAGCATATAATGTACAAAATTCCCTCTTTACATGAAACAGTTTAAAAAATTATAACAAACTCCCAGTAAATTATATAGCACATAGTATGCCGAAAGCGTATAGCCGAAGCATCGCGAAAATAAATATGCACTGCCAAGGGTCGAACGGCTCGAACCATAGATGCATCTATTACCCCGCTCATGAATCGAACATGCGACGTGATTGACATAATAGTAGGACTATCCCGCTCACGAATCATACATGCGACGCGGGTGCCGTATACATACACAAAATTATCAATATTTAGGGATTTAACAGAGATTATACGTAAAAGCAAGAACTTAAGCAATATAATTTTTGCACATAACTTCCTAATACTCTAATACCAATTCAAGGATACTATGCAACTCAAAATACATTTAGGGACACATGTACGGCACATAAAAGCATGCTTGTGAGTCCTAGAACTACCCAACATAACATAATAGTAGCTACGCATGAACTCTCGTCACTTCGTGCGTGCGTAGCCCCTGAAAATAAGGACATGCAATTATTTATAATCACCTATGGGAATAATTCCATCTTACAAGGTTAGAAAGGAGACTCACCTCGTGCCAAACCTACTTTCCAGGTCAAGAACGCGCCCGAAACTCCAAACTCGTCTCCCAAGGACTCGAAACTAGTCAAATATTGTATACACGAATTAATATATGCTCAAAAGTATGAAATTTACCTAATTAAGTAGTTATTCAACCTACTTTGAAAAATTCCAATAATACACCCCGGGCCCACAGGCTCAGATTCCGGAAATTCTTGAAGGAAACACTTACCCATACCTTAAGGATCATAAATATATGGTTTTTGTATGATTTCATAGCTAGTTAGTGGGTAGTTCCCCAAATTTCAATAAAGCCCTAAGTTTTTTTATACTCTAACCCTTGATTTTCGCTAATTAGGAGGTTAATCTACCTAGGAATTCATGTATTAAACTAACATTAGAGTGGAAATCACTTACCTTTCAATAGCTAGGTCGTTTGGCACTTTTCCAAGCTCTCAAGGTCGACTATGGGGGAAGAAATGGGGTGAAAATGATTATGTCCCGTGTTTTAAAGACCTCACTGCCTACAGGGATACCGCACCTGCGGCTCAAGGACAGCACATGTGGTCTCGTTCCTGCGAGAAAAGTCTCGCACCTGCGAAAGAGGGGCAAGGGGCCTGGGCTCGCACCTGCAAAGAGGAGCTCGCACCTGCGGCTCCGCTCCTGCGGATATTATCCGCACCTGCGAGAAATGGGCAGCCTCACCTGAAGCCGCACCTGCGAGGCAAGGACTGCAGGAGCGATCTCGCACCTGCGACTGGGCAACCGCAGGTGCGGTTACACCAGATCAGGTGCACCAGCAGCTGTATATTGCTGGTTCTTGGCCCCGTTTAGTGCCCGAGCAGCATCTGGGCCCACCTGAGCCCCCGTCCAAATATACCAACAAGTCCCAAGTCATAATATGGACTTGCTCGAGCCTTCAGAACACCCAAAACAACACTAAAACTCAAAATCACACCTTAAAACCCCTAAAGATCAAACTTTAAGGACTTCAAGTTCTTGAATTTGCTAACAATGCGCCGAATCGGCCTATACTACTCGGAATGCACAAGTCATAAATGACATAACAGAACTATTCCCGATCTCAGAATTTCCTTTGGACCTCAATAACACAAAAATACGTCCAAACCACAATATGAACTTAAGGAAACTCTTATTTCGCTATTGGGCGCTGAAACGCTCTCGGGTCATCCAAAACCCATTCCGAATATACGCCCAAGTCCGAAATCATCATACGAAGCTACCGGAATCGTCAAAACTCTATTCTGAGGTCGTTTACTCAAAATGTTGACCGAAATCAAACTTGGCCTTAAAGGCCAACTTTAAGGAACCAAGTGTTCCTATATCACTCCAAATGCTTCCGAATCCCGAACCACCCGTCCCCGCAAGTCATAAATCATAATAAGCCGCTATGGAAAGTTTCATTTAGAGAAACGGGGTCCGATAATAGAAAATGACCGGTCGGATCGTTACATTAATGGAACAATTGACAATTATTATGCTTAATATTATGTATAAGTTGAGCACCATGCACGTATCCCAAAGCCTCTAATCAATTGGTTGGAGTCCCGTGTTGATAACTTATTATAAAATAATAAAAGAAGAAGAGGAGTATGCTAGAGAAAAATAGAGAGAGAGAAAGAGAGAGAGAATTCTTATTGATTTTGGGATGAATCTATATTATATTAAAAGGTGGGTAGTATGCATTGTGGGTTAGCCACGTGGCAAGCTTAAATGAAACCATTTGGCAATTTTAGAACAATATTAATAATTAAAAATTATAAACGGAAACATAATTAATGAAAGTAGTTGAATGAATCTTACACATAATCTAAATATATCTTAGATAAATCTAATCTATATGTCAATATTTGTATTTATATGTATATTTATATCTATATCTATATTTATACCCATATATTGATCCACTAATAGATTTTCTTCTATATTAGCAAGAAATATGGAGGTAAAAAATTAATTAAATTGCTATAATAAAAAATAGAAAATATAGAAAGACGTAAATTAAGACAACCTATGACTATTTATACATTGGAGTAAGTTTCAATATAAAATAAAACTAAAATTTACTTAAGATATTAAAGATTTATTGAGTTTAAGAAAAAAAAATTCAAGCAACAAAATAAGATATTACATAAAATAATAAATTATTTATAAGGTGAGAAATAATTAAATAATCTGTAAAAATATTTTAATAACAAGACTAATAAAGTCATATTAATATTGACAAATCGGAAAAATGAATATTTTATACGTTATCTACAAAATGACAGTAGAACCATTGTTGTAAAAAAATTGAGACAAAATTTTATTTATAAAAAAATGATAAGAAAAATCACACTTTAGAATATGAGAAATAGACTTGAAGTTACTATTGAAATACTTTTATATTATTTGTATTGTATTAGAATGAGTATGGTAAAAAATAAATATAAAATTCAGACAAGCTAACAAAAAATTTGCATGACAATGTAATAATATAACAGCAAAACTGATGAACAAGAAGAGAAAAAAATTCAAAAATTTCATCATACAAAAAAAGAAGCATAAAACTTATTTATATTTGAGATGAGAAAGTTTTGTGTAAGTATAATAAGAAATAGCATGCATGCGGATAAGGCTATATAACTAAAGTCTAATAGATAAACAAGATAAAAAATATCAAATAATATAAATAAATTAGAGATAATATGAGGATATTTATACTAAGAATTACTTTAGAAAATAAAATAAAGTAAGTATACAAACCTAAAAATATTATTAATAAATTAAAATAATTTGAAATTTTCAACCAATAGTTTAAAAATAAAATACATATTTTATTTAATATCAAAAAATTACATAGACATGCCAAATGACAAAGCACCTGGAGTTGATGGCTTTCCAATGGAGTTCTTTAAAATGCACTAGAAAGAAGTGAGACAAAAGATCTATGAAGTTGTAGTGTTCTTTTTTCAGACAAGCAAGATGAAGCAAGCATGGAATTGCACAACTATAACATTGATTCCTAAAGGTCCAGCACCCACAACTGTGAAAGATTATAGACCTATTGCATGTTGCACTACAGTGTACAAAGTTATTGCCAAAATACTGACTAAAAGGATCAAGAAGGTAATTGAGTGTATAATTGGGAAAGCACAATCTGCATTCATATATGGGAGGAGCATTGTGGATAATATTCTGTTTAGCCATAAATTGTTCAATGGTTACAATAGGAAAGACTTATCCCCAAGATGTATTCTCAAGGTTGATTTAAAGAAAGCATATGATTCATTGGACTGGCAATTCTTAAGATATATGCTCACAGATCTTGGATTTTCACAGAAATTTATTGCAGGATTATGGAGTGTGTGACAACAGTATCTTACTCCTTAGTACTTAATGGAGGACTCACTAGGCCTTTCCCTGCTAAGAGAGGTATTAGACAAGGATATCCAATGTCTCCTTATCTATTTGTGATTGCTATGGAGTACTTGCAGAGGGAGATAAATACATTAACTATGCAGAAGGAGTTCAAATTCCTTCCAAAACGCAAGAAGCTGGGAGTGACACACATTTGTTTTGCTGACGATTTGTTAATGTTTTGCAAGGTTGACAAACAATCAGTTAATACATTACAGGACACTTTCAATAAGTTCTCAAATGCATCAGGTTTGCAAGCAAGTGCAGAAAAGAGCTTTATCTATATTGCTGGTATACCACAACATATAAAGAATAACTGATCAAGCTTACTGGATATGCAAAGGGTAGTATACCTTTTAAATATTTGGGAGTTCCACTATCTGCAAGGAAGTTGAACATTCATCAATGTCTGCCTCTAGTTGAGAAGATAACAGAAAGAGTTAGATGTTGGTCAGCAAGGATGTTCTCATACTCAGGAATAATTCAGCTTATCAAATCAGTATTATTTGGTGTACAAACGTATTGGGCTCAAATTTTCTTAATTTCAAGAAGATCATGAAGATGATAGAGACTATATGCAGGACCTTCTTGTGGATGGGTTCAACTGAGTATTCCAGGAAAGCATTGATTGCATGGGACAGAATATGCCAACCTAAAGCAGCAGGTGGATTGAATGTGATAAATATGAATATTTGGAATAAATCAGCAGTGTTAAAACATCTGTGGGCTCTGGCTATGAAGAAAGATGCTCTGTGGATTAGATGGGCTCATACCTACTACATAAAGAACATACATATTGAAGAAATACACACACCCAAAGCAGCAACATGGGCGGTGAGGAAGATCACAGAGGAAAAGGATGAAGTTATTAAGATGAAGATGAGGACAGATCAACACAGTCTCACAACCATACTGGGGAGCTTTGTGAAGCAAGGTAAATTTCAGATACACAAGGCTTATGTTCAGTTGCAGCCTCAATTCTTAAAATTTGAATGGAAGAGTATCCACATGCACTCAAGATTCACCCTAGATTCAAGTTCCATCTATGGTTAGCTATTAACCAAAGGATAGAAACTGTGAATAGGCTTGCTAAGTTTGGTATTCAGTGCAGTCAGATTGTATTGAGGAAACATTTGATCACCTCTATTTTGGATGTTAAAGCACCAACAAGTTGTGGGAAAGAGTATTGAGATGGTTGGGACATACAGGATGATAGGGGACTGGAACCATGAGTTGATATGGATCAGTAGTATGGCAAAAAGGAAAGAGTGCAAGGAAGAAATGATCACGGTAGCCTTTGCAATGGTTGTTTACTGCATATGGCGTGAAAGAAATTCAATGAGATTCAACAAAGGAAGATACAATATAGATGAAATCTGCAAGGAAATTGCAATACATATGCACATACAAGGAAGGAAGAAAATCAAATGGAGACCAGAATTAGATTCTGTGAATAATTTGCCTTAGTATAGAATTTTGTTATTACTGCAAATATAGTATAGTTATACTTTGTAATAGAGATTAGGAGATTAATGGGCAGCGTTAATCTGGGTATGTAATGTCAATTTTTGATGAAATAAAAGCAAATTTTCGTCAATTTTTTTTTTTTTACATATTTGTCTATATTATATTTAAAAATAGTAGTGAATAAAAGTATTAAATAAAGTATAAGCCAATAAAAAAAATATTAAAACGTGATAATATTACATATTCGATAACATTATAGCAAAAGTAAGAAAAATAATTAAACTAAAAAAAACTATATTAAAAATAAAATAAAAGACTAATCGAATTTAAGATTAAAAATTTCTTAAAGTTATGATCAAAACGCTTAAATATGGATATGACTACAAAATTGAAGTTTTGCTAGATAAAAAAATAAAATTGATACCAAATCAAATATTTAAATATACTAAATCAATATCTCATGTTGGTAATTTTACTAATAAAAATTAAAAGCTAAATTTGTATCTTGAAACTAAAAGAGAAAGAAATTTTAATTGCACATAATAAAAAAATAATTATAAAAATATAGATTTGAAACATTATAAACTAGAATATGTATTAATTTTTAGAGTGATTCAAAGTTATATTTTTTTTCAAAAAGTGATATTATTTTTATTATAGGTCAACAAATTTGTGCAAAAGGTTAATTAAAATTTCTTAGTAGGGAAAAGAATGTATAAAGAGGAAAATAGAGATAGTGTGATAATATTTATATTTTAAATTTAGTTAAAATATATAAATTAAGTTATTAAATAAACTCAAAAATATTATTGATATATTTAAATGATGAAAGATTTTTGAGTAAGATGATAATAGTGTCAAAATACATTAATTTTTAAGAATTAATAAATTTATATTTATTGACGATTATTAATGGGGTAATAAGTAAGACGGTAAGTCAATTTATAAGCTAATAAAATATCTACGGTACAAAAATATTAAGTAATAAATAATGTAATAACTATAAGCAAAGAAAAAAAACTGTCTAAAAATATAGAAGGGTAAAAGTTATTCGAATTTGAGATGAAAAATAAAGTGGTAAGAATTTTGCTAAAATAATATGATTTAATAGCTCAAACAAGACAGATCACAATGTTATATGTTGAGTATTCTTTAATATTGACCATAAAAAAAATACAAGTGACAAAATCAAGATATTATTACAGTATAGAAAAAGAAAACATGTTATCCACTTTGAGATTTGAAAAATGGTTTCATGTCCTGCTTCTTAATTAATATCCAATCGTTATTTATAATTTCTATGTAGAATATTTAATTTTAAAGTTCTTTGCACATAATTCAAATAACCTAAATCAGAATTAGACAAGGTTTATGTTCGCGCATCGCACGGATACTAATACTTGTTAAAATGAAATAGAATCTCTTTATTTATAGACATTCACCATAAATAAAATACTATTTATGACAATATGAATGCTCTTTTTATCTATTTTCGAGCTTTCACATGCTATAAATAGAATTAAAAATGCCACGTGAATGCTACTTGTAACTGCACGAGGTTTTAAATTAAAAAAATATTACTATGATTTAAGGGAGTAACAGAAACGTGAATAATTTTTAGGGGCTCTTTAGGATAGTAATTCAATCTAAAATAATAAAGAAACATAAAGAACATTTAGATAATTTGTGTCTAATAGGAAACAACTAGGTGTTTAGAACATTAATTTATAGGAATCAGTTTGAAGATCAAACGAAAATTTATGACTAATTTTAAGGGGTTGCCCATATATTTTACCTTGGGTCAATATTAATACAATATACTTGTACTCGTCATATCAAAGTCCAACATGCAACATCATTAACATTGTCGCAACTCAATTAATGTAAGTAGCCATTTAGTCGATGAAAAGCGATAGATCATTTATAACCTTAAAATCTTGAGTTTGTGACTAGTTTGCATTTATTTGGTTACCAACATATAACAACCTTACGAATCAAAAAGGTTTCATTTAACTTAGCTATTTAGTCAAGATATACACGGACATTTGTATTTATATCCATTTTTTGGGTCACGTTTTAACTTATGTCCGCTTTGTAAAAAAATTACAAGTGTACCTGCTTTTCGCGTAACTTCAGGCATACGGGCCTGAAGTGTCACAACCCGAAATCCCACCTTCAGGCCGTGATGACGCCTAATGTTGCACCCGCTAGGCAAGCCAACGTGTTAACTGAATTGATTTATTAACAAGTGAAAATAACAAACACTGACTAGATAATTGAGATAAAGTGCGGAAGTATTAACAAAATCTAAATAACCATAGCTAATAACGAAGAAATCCCTTTAAGTACAAAACCCAGAAATGGAGTCACAACCTCACGAACCAGTCTAGATTTAGCTAAAAATAACAGTTTGAAATAAAATGATATATCTGTCTGGAAACACATAGATGACAGAATAAAAGATAGAAGTGACGCCGAGATCCACGAACGCTTGCAGAACTACCTCGGTGTCGTCTGGAATGGACTGAAGGACACTCCCCCTAACGATGTCCACTGGGTCCGGCTGCGTAATCTGCACAACATAAAGAAGTGCAGGTGTAGCATTAGTACAACCGACCCCATGTACTGAGAAAGTGTCGAGCCTAACCTCGACGAAGTAGTGACGAGGCTAGGACACGACAAAAAATTATACCTGTGCAGTTCAATAGTACAGCAAAAAATAAACAAAAATACAATTACGGGGCAGAACACACTGTGGATAAGAGGGGCAACACTTGCTAAAACAGTAGAATCAAGTACTGACGAAAATGTAGAAGTAAAATAGGAAATAGCAACCCGAAACAAGTAAGATAGACAGGAGAAGGCACGACATGACCCCTCGTGCATAGCCTCAAAATCACACGGCACGGAATGCCCCATCGTGCATAAATAATAATGACTCGGCACGGAATGTCCCCTCGTGCATAAATAATCATGACTCGGCACGGAATGTCTCCTCGTGCATAAATAATAATCAATCGGCACAGAATGTTCCCTCGTGCATAAATAATAATNCTCGATGAAATGCGCTACATGTTGCTTGGGATTTCCTTTTCCATCAAATTGTTGAAGCTTTGGAGATTGATATCCAGTAGGCATCTTCAAGTTATCAATCCGTTATGTGTTTGACTATTCATATGCGAGGAAAGATTTAATTGAAGGATCAATTTTATCTTCAACTGTCCCCATGATGAAGTTCTTCAATTGATCAATATGAATTAGACCTTATTGTCGCTCCCCCTTTTTTCCCCAAGCGCTCCTTTCGAGTAATTAAACCACCAAAATAACATTAAAAACAATGAATTAAACTCAAAAATCCATATAATTTCCTCAAACTTCATAAACTATCAAATTCTCCAATTTCGATCCGAAACATGTCAAACCAAGTCCGTTTCTTACCAAATATTACAGATAACTCACATAACACATATTGAACCTGTTCCGGGCTCCGGAATCATAATACGGGCTTGGTAACAAAGATTTCACATCAAAGTTCATTTTCAAAAGTCTTTATTATTTTTAGAAAATAATTTTCTTCAAGAAAATCATTTCTCTGACTTGGGACCTCGGAATTCGATTCCGGGCATACGCCCAGGTCCCATATTTTCCTACGGACCCCCCGGGACCGTCAAATCACGGGTCCGGGTCCGTTTACCAAAAATGTTGACCAAAGTCAACTTTATTCAATTAATTATCATAAATTTAACTGTTTAACACATTTCTACATAAAGGCTTCCCGGCTATGCGTCCGGGCTGTGCACGCACATCGAGGTGAGATTAACGGAGGCTTTCGGGGCCTCGGAACACAGTTTTTTTTGCTAAATTTACACAGGATGACCTTTTGAGTCATCACATGAAGTAGCAAAATTTTTTGCCTGAAGTGGAGCAAAACTTCAGATAGTTTTGCATGAAGTTTGGCCTGACTTGCAAAGGCAATCACGCAAACTTCAGTTCATAGTGCAAATGGAAAACTTCAGTTCAATAAAACAACAACATGTGTTGGCTGAAGTTTTTGTTTGTAATTGCTGAATTTCAGCATTCTAGTAGCTGAAACTTTGTTTGTAATTGATGAACTTTAGCATTCTAGTAGCTGAAGCTTTGTTCTGTATTTGCTAAACTTCAATATGTTTTAGCTGAAGCTTTGTTCTGTATTTGCTGAACTTCAGCATTCTAGGAGCTTAAGTTTTATTTTATATTTGCTGAACTTCAGCATTCTTAGAGCTGAAGTTCTAAAACAACAATGAATTTAAAATAGACCATGATTAACAACGATTGATGTTGTTCATTTCAAAGATTGAAGAATAAACAATATTTTCGACATGAAAACAAGTTACTACAGATAAATTAGAACCAAAAATCAATGTGCCTGTAAAGCTAAAATATGTAAGAGGTTAAATTATTGTGAATAAGACCAAACTGAACATAATGGGAAAAGCGAATATATATGAATCATCATGCTAGAACGCATAACAATATCTCAATCTTCAGCATTCAGAAAACTAAAGAGGAGTTGGAGTTGTTTAAACAGTGAGTACAAGTTAAAACCTTTTTTAAAAGTGGGTATAAGTTAAATGTGGACGATCAAATAGGGTGCCCTGTGCAATTTTTACACTTATCAATGTAGAAATTAACGTCAAAAATTATAATTCATGGTGTGTTTGGTACAAAGAAAAAATATATTTTTTGCAAAAATATATTTTAATTTTTTCATGTTTGGTTGACTTAAATGTGTTGAAAAATAATTTCCATGAATTCATTTTTCTCAAATTTAAGGATTTTTTTTCTCCTTTTAAGAAGGAAAATATTATCCAAAACTCGTTTTCAATCTTCACCATCCTATCTCTCGCTCCGACCAACCCCCATCCACCACTCCAATCACCCACCCC
>MDKJ01094961.1:0-18586 GCA_005239525.1 Nicotiana knightiana
ATTATGCACCCTCACCCTCACCCTCACCCCACTGCTGCCCTTCACCCCTTCCCCCATCCCCAAAAAAAATATTTTTTTATTTTAGTTTTTTCATCTTTTGGTTTACAGGTTCAAAATTTTACAAGTTCCAAAGTCATGAGTTCAGATATTTATGTGTTTGGAAGTTTACGAGTTTATAAATTATAAAGTTTATGGGTTCGAAAATTCCGCAAAGTGTAGCGGTTCGAAATTTATGGGTTCGGAAGGTTGTTGGTCCGAAAGTTTATGGCTTTATGTTTATTATATCTAAATTATTTATGAATATTCTTGAGAAGTTATTTCCTTAATTTGTGTACCAAACACCGAAAAATGAATAAGATTACTTGTCACGACCCCAAATCCTAAACCGGTCGTGATGGCGCCTATCGTGGAACTAGGCTAGCCAATAATCACATGTTTACAGTTTCTCTATAAATCCCAACCAAATTTTCAGCATTTCATAAAGTATACAGAATTTGCTAAATACATTAAGCCAATAAACAGTTCAACCGACCCCAAAACCCGGAGCCAACATGTCATGAGCATCTATGAGAGATAAGCCAAAAAGGTATACTATTATAATACAAAACCTCCGAATAAATAGCTAGATACAACAAGAAGGGAAAACAGAGATGCTGCGGACGCTGAATAGCTACCTCTATACCCCGCACTCCGGCTCCGCGCGGAACAAATAGCTAATGCTCGGTATCTGCACCTGAATCTGCACACAGGAGTGCAAGGAGTAATGTGAGTACGCCAACTCAGTAGTAATGAAAATAAATCAAGTCTAAGTGGCAAGAAAGCACATGAAAATCAATGTCATCAATTCACAATATGCACAGCCTTTCTTTCCAACAGTATAAACAAAGATATATGAAATCATCATGCCTTAAAACCAACTTCAGAAAAATCCTTTGAGAAATGTATATTTTCAACAACTTCAAACCGAAAGATTTAGTATGACAATGAAGTAAATCATAAAGAGGCCTCTCGGGCAAACATATTTCATAAATTTAGAGTGGAAGTGATAAAATCATAAGTAGCCCCTCGGGCAAAAACATGAATCATAATCAGCCCCTTGGGCATGCCTCACAGTCACTCATAATCAGCCCCTTGGGCACACCTCACCATCACTCATAATCAGCCCCTCGGGCATACCTCACAGTCACTCATGCCTCCCATTCACTCGTCACTCGGCACTCGGTGCGCTCACTAGGGGTGTGCGCAGACTCCGGAGGGGCTCCTTCAGCCCAAGCGCTAATATCAAGTCACCTCGTGGCGTGTCATATCCTCACAATCAGGCCCTCGGCCTCACTCAACAGAACCTCTCAAAATCCCCTCGGGCGAATCAGGAAAACAGGGTACTCGACCCAAAACATCATTTTTAAATCTCAAAGTAGTGTAAATCAGGCTGAGTTTCGAAAACAGTAAGAACAATGTGACTGAGTGAAATCATCAATAAATAGTGAGGAAAACAGCAGTAAAAATCCCCCAAAGGGTCTAAACAGATCAACACAAGGCCCCAAACACGGCTTATAGCCTAATATTGCAACAATCTTTAGAACATAATTTAACATAAGGTTTCGAGTAAAATAGGCAACTCAATAGTTGCCGCGGAGAGGACCAAGCCCAATCCAAAAATCAGTGCGCGCCACATACTCGTCATCTGACATGTGCGACATTCTAAAATCAGTGAGAAATATGAAGTCCGGGGTTTCATATCCTCAAGACAAGATTTATAACCATTACTTACCTCTACCGGGCCACAACACTAGTCCGCTATGCTCTTGCCCCTCAAATTGGCTCCTGATTGCTCCGAATCTAGCCAAAATCATTTTAACACCATTAATATATACTAAAGGAACACGACCCAATCGAAAACTATCAAATTATACAAAAATCTCGAAATTCAGCCCCGGGCCCACGTCTCGGAATTCGATAAATTTTACATCACTAGAAACCTTGTCCTCCCACGATTCTACACATACCAAAAACACCACAATCTGACCATAATTGCCTACCCAAATTGCCAAAAGAATTTTCCAATCCTCTATCCATTCTTCCCAACCTTTTCCTACTTAAATCCTTCAATTTACAAGTCTAATCCGAACAAAATAGCATAGAAATAACTTTAATAACCGGGAACTTACCTCCACTGAAGACCCACGAATTCTCTCTTCAAATTGCCTTCAAATGAGCTCCAACCGCATGCAACAATAGTGAAATGAATAAAATTTCACTGAGGCCTCTTTTTATACTGTTCTGCCCAGCAATTTCGCACCTGCGGTCCCAGGTGCGCACCTGCGGAATCCCACTAACAGACCAATTTTCGCACATGCGGCTTCGCAGGTGCGGCCAACTCTTCGCACCTGCGAACTCCTCCTGCCTAGCCTCCCTTCGCACCTGTGCATGGCCTTTCGCACCTGCGACGTCGCACCTACGGCTACCCTTCTACTCCATATATAATTAATATAAATGCCACTCTTATACTCCATATTTCATCAACAAGAATGCCACATATATACTTCACATATTATCAAAAAGAATGCCACTCTTATTCCCATATATCATCAAAATAACAAGAGCCGCCCCAATATGTTTATATGTGTCATAATCTTCACAACTCAAAATAACAACATATTGTTATAACGATCCGACCAGTTATTTTGGTTTCTAGATCCCCATTCCCATATTTAAGACTTATCTATGTGTTTTTCCTGTTTTATAACTTTCGAGGACAATTGGTTTGGTTATGAAAGGCTCGGGTTGAATCCGAAATACTTAGTTCCATAATAGTGTCCTAAGGTGACCAAGTTTGACTTGAGTCAACACTTTGAGTAAACGACCTCCGGATCGTGAATTGAAGATTCCAATAGGTTCGTATGGTAATTTTGGACTTGGATGCATGTTCAGATCGAGTTTTGGGTGGACCGGAAGTATTTCAGCACTTATAGTTGGAAGTTGGGATTTTGAAGGTTTTAGAGTTTTCTAAATTTGACTTGAAGTAGACTTTGGTGTTATTGGATCATGTTTTGCATTCTGAGCCTGGAGTATGTTCGTTTGGTCATATCAAACTTGTGCGTGAAGTTTGGTGTTATTCCGAGTTGTCTAAGTATGATTTGTCACGTTCGAAGTTAGCTGGAAGAAGTTTGAAGTTTAGACGTTGATTAGTTTGGTTTTGAGGTGCGATCCTTGGTTTCGATATTATTTTATATTTACTAAGACTTCGATATTATCTACAATATATTTATAGACTGTTTGATATATTTGGACGGGATCTTAGATGACTCGGGTGAGTTTCGGACCATACGGAGCAAGGTTGAAGTTGGTAGATTTTGTTGGTATCTTGTGTGAACCGCGATTGCGGTGTTGGTCTCGCGATTGCGGAGAGATGTGAGAGGCTGAGGAGGTTTTGTGCTTCACGATCAGGGAGTGGGCATCGCGATCGCAGTGTTTGGCCTGGAAGCTTCGTGTTCACGTTACTAAGGTCACGAACGCGATGAGTTGGGGGTGAGGGTCAGGGAGTCAGCTAGTATACACGATCACGTGGGAGATTCTGCGATCACAGAAGAGGAATTCTGGGGGCCCAGGGGGCTGTAGTGGAGCCTACTCGTTCTCGACAGGGGGCTCGCGTTCGCGACAGGGGCTCGCGTTCGCGATGTATCCAGTCTGTAAGCCTTCGCATTCGCGAGGGCTCTTTCCGCGTTTGTGAAAGGGAAATTGAGGGCAAAAGCAAGACTGTGCTTCCCAATCACGAGGTTTTATCCGCGATCGCGAAGGGGAACATCTGGGCAGAATGCATGTTTTCATTCGTGATTTAGGCTCATTTCTTTCACTTTTCACTTGGCTTGGGCGATTTGGGAGCTCTTTGGAGAGGGATTTTCATCAAGCATCATAAGGTAAGTGGTTTCTATTTATTGTGAGTTAAATAGATGGATTAAATAAGGAATTTAACATAGAAAATAGTGAAATTTTAGGATTTTGTTGAAAAACCTAAGATTTAGTAAAAATGAGATTTGACCACGAAATTAATTATGGAATTGGTTATAAGTTTTATATTTGAGTTCATAATGACATGGGTAATATTATTTTCAAAAAATTTTGAAATTGGGGCATGTGGTCCCGGGGTTGGCTTTTGTTGACTTTCCGAGTTGGGTTGGAAAATTACTCTAATAGTTAAATTATGAGCTTTTGAGCATATATTTATTGGTTTATATGTCCTTTGATTAATTTTGGGTTGCTTGACATTGATTTGAGGGAACTAGTGAGGTTTGAGAGCCGAGTAGTGGTCTTGAAAGTAAGGTAAGTCTCTTGCATAATCTTGTAAGAGAGAAATATCTTCGCAGATGCTTAAGGAGGCCAAGTGTGACTTGAGTCAACACTTTAAGTAAACGACCCCGGAATCAGGATTTGAAGGTTCCAATAGTTTTGTATGGTGATTTTGGACTTGGGTGTATGTTCAGATCGAGTTTCGGGTACACCAGGAGCGTTCCAGTGCTTATAGTTGGAAGTTGGCATTTTGATGATTTTAGAGTTTTCTAAGTTTCACTTGAAGTAGACTTTAGTGATATTAGACCCCGTTTGGTAATCCGATCTTGGGAGTGGGTTTTCTTAGTCATATTGGGCTAGTGTGTAAATTTTGGTGGTATTCCGAGTTGTCTAAGTATGATCCGTCGTGTTCAGCGTTAGTTGGAAGAAGTTTGAAGTTTAGACGTTGATTAATTTGATTTTGAGGTGTGATTCTTGGTTTTGATGTTATTTTATTTTTTTTGAGACTTTCAGTAGGTCAGTAGTATGTTTATGGACTGGTTGGTACATTTAGACAGGGTCCCAGGTGGCTCCGGTGAGTTTCAGACAGCCTAGAGCAAGCTTGAAGTTGGCAAATTTTGCTGGTGTCTTGTGTGAATTGCGATCGCGAAAATGGTCTCGCGATCTCAAATGGCTATGAGGGAATGCGAACCAACTAGTACAGATTCATAAGATCTAAGCTAAATACATAACAGGTTTCAATAAGTACAATATTTTCTGAAAGTACTACAACATTAAGAAAGGAATAAAGGGGAGACTCCAAGGGTCTGCGGCGTCCATGAAACACTACCTTGAATCCTCTCAACAGACAAAAATGCTCGCTCTTGAAGTCCTCTACCTCCATACTCGAATCTGTACAAAAATATGCAAAAGTGTGATATGAGAACGGGACAATCTATACTCACTAAGTATCAAGACTAACCTTAGTGAAGTACTGACAAGATTCAAGCCATGTGATACACACTAATCAGAGAACCCATGAAATATCTCAATTAAGTGGCAACAAGAATGTAACAAACTGTGGTACCATAAATACAATAAAACGAGAGTTATCAACCAAGGTAAATCATATTTGATAAAAGAATTATCAGTCAATAACATAGGCATAAATTAGCATGTTAGAAACAACGTGAAATCATGTAAAATGCATAACAAAGTATAAAGAATTCACTTGCTTATTCAGGAATGAACCCTTATACTTCACGTTTCATCAACAAGAATGCTCCACATATCAACAACAAAAATGCCACCCTTATCTCTATATATCATCGATATGAATGCCACCCTTATACTCCACATATCATCAATATAAATGGCACCCTTATACTACATATTTCATCAACAAGAAGGCCACATTCATATCATCAATAAGAATGCCACTCTTATTCCAACATATCATCATAATAACAATACTCGCCCCAATATGTTTATATGTGCCGTAATGATGACAACTTAAAATAACAACATATCGTTGTAACGATCCGACCGGTTATTTTTCTTTCTAGATCCACATTCCCATATTTAAGACTTTTCTATGTACTTTTCCTATTTTGTGACTTGCGGGGACGATTGGTTGTTTCTGGAAGGGTTCAGGTTGAATCAAGAATACTTAGTTCCATAACAGAGGCCTAAGGAGGCCAAGTTTCACTTGAGTCAACACTTTGAGTAAATGAACTCGAAATCGGGATTCAAATGTTCCAATAGGTTTGTATGGTGATTTTGGACTTGGGCGTATATTTGGATTGAGTTTCAGGTAGACCGGGAGCATTTCAATACTTATAGTTGGAAGTTGGAATTTTGAAGTGTTTTGAGTTTTCTAAGTTTGACTTGAAGTAAACTTTGGTTCTATTGGATCCCATTTGGTAATTTGATCCTGGGAGTAGGTTCGTTTAGTCATGTTGGACTTGTGTGTAAAGTTTGGTGTTATTCCAAGTTGTCTAAGTATGATTCATCGTGTTGGGAGTTAGTTGGAAGAGTTTTGAAGTTTAGACATTGATTGAGGTTCGATTATTGGTTATGATGTTATTTTATATTTTTCGAGACTTCGAGTAGGTCCGTAGTATGTTTATGGACTGGTTGGTACATTCTGACGGGGTCCCGGGTGGCTCGGGTGAGTTTCGGACCACCCGTAGCAAGGTTGAATTTGGCAAATTTTGCTGTTGTCTGGTGTGAATCGTGATCGCGGAGAGTTGTGAAGGAATGATGAGGTTTTTGTACTTTACGTTCGCGAAGTAGTCATCACGATTGCGGTATTTTGCCTGGCAGTGCTTTGTGTTCGCGTGACTAAGGCCACGAACGCGAGGAGTTGGGGGTGAGGGCCAGGGGAGTCAACTGATATAGGAAATCACGTGGGATTCCACGATTGCGGAAGAGGAATTCTGGGGGGAGGGGGGTTGTAGTGGAGCCTACGCATTCGTGACAGGGGGCTGACGTTCGCGATGTGTCCAGCCTGGAAGCCTTCGCATTTGTTAGGGTCTTGCCGCGTTCGCGAAGAGAAAATTGAGGGCAGAAGCAAGACTGTGCTTCGCGATTGCGAGGCTTTATCCGCGACCGTGAAAGGTAACACCTGGGAAAAATGCATTTTTTAATTCGGGACTTAGGATCATTTCTCTCACTTTCACTTGGCTTGGGCGATTTGGGAGCTCTTTGGAGGGGGATTTTCATCAAGCATCATAAGGTAAATGATTTCTATCTATTGTGAGTCAAATACATCGATTAGGTATGGATTTTAACATAGAACTTAGTGGAATTTTGGGGTTTTGTTGAAAAAGTTAGTGTTTAATAAAAACTTAGCGGTCATTCGGGTGCATTGACGCACTATTCGGAGACTTAGTGGTGGGCTGCTCTCCATGATTCAATCTGTCGCACCCGAAGTATCCTTCTTGTTATGTTTATTATTTCTGTCTATTTTAGTTCAGATAGTAGCTATAGTGATTTTGTATATTCTACTAGATTGCCCATGCACTTGTGACACTGGGTTTTGGGGGTTTCTAGTGGATGTTCACGGTTGTACCTGATGTTATTATCACTTCGCTTTATGTTTATCCATACTTTGTGATTTGGTAAAGAAGAACATATGTTTTCATGGTTTCTAAATTAAATTTCATTTACTTAATGTAATTCCTGATTTTAAAAGTTAAGAATGGATAATTCAGTTGGAGGTTCACCGTTAGCTTGCCTAACAACATCGTTGGGTGCCATCACGACCTATGATGTGAATTGGTTCGCAACAATCATCAAGAGACATAATATCACAATTCATCAATAAGGAGCATCATGACATGAAAATAGTAAGGTGCAGATATGTGCTCAAGATAAAGAATATGACCACAACTAAATCAATTTAGCAAAATTTCACAGACATCCATCTTGGCTTGGCTAATTAGGAGCTAAAAATCCTAAAATATGATCTCTAGAATAAATAGGATAAGCTCACATAATCGTACAAATGTTTTCACATGTTTCAAAGAGAGAACACACACAAATTAAGGCATAGAAGAAGCCTAGAGTCTAATCTGGTTATTTTCCATACATATCGTACCTCGCATATACGTCGCTTTACAGGCAATACACTTATAAAATTAAGGTCCGATCATAAGGGTTATTCCGTTACCCAAGATTAGGCATGATATTTACCTCAAACGGGCCAAATCAACCCTCTAAAATTGCCTTTCCTTTAGAAACCACCTTCGACGGGCTAGAATCTATCCAAAATCGACTCAATCATGTCAAACAAAGCCATAGGAAATAACACCAAACAATAAAGCTTCGATCTTTAATCAAATCCCCAAAAGTCAACAAAATTTAACTCGGACCTACACGATCAAAGCCTGAGTCAAGGGATAGATATCGACGACCCATAACCCCACGAGTCCAAATATATGATTAGATTCCAAAACTGAATCCAAACTCCAAAATTTCCACTTTTTATTTTCCAAACATAGCAAAAAATTCCCCCTATTTCTCTTCTAAATCCCTTAATCTAGGTATAATAATTCATGAAAAAACAATATATAGTATCAAAATAATGTATAAATCACTTATCCTCTTGCCTTGTGTGTAAATCCTCTTAAAAAATCGCCCATCTCCAAATATGGGTTTCAAAATATGAGATAATAGCTCTAAATCCCAAAATTTCCCCTAAATAGTCAGTTGCAGAAGTCACAAATACGACCAGGGGTTCAGAATTGCGAGCCAAATGCGAGAAGTGGATCGCAAAAATGAACATGCTCTCTCACCTTCCGTCATCGCAATTGCGACCACGAATCTCGCATTCGCAACTGTGACACCAGCTGCAAAGCTGGCCTTCTCAGGCACCCGTCACAAACGCAATCAAGACACCGAAATTGCAGACCTTCGCAATTGCAAGGTCTATAGCACCAGCAAATACTGAATCTTTTCGAAACCAATCTGAAACTCACCCGAGCCGCTCGAGCCCTACACCAAGCACCCACACAAGTATATAAAACTCATACGAACTCACTCATAGTCTCAAAACATCAAAATAACATACATCACCAAGAATTAAATGCCAAAACACATCATGCGAGCCCTCAAGTTCAAGAACTTCAAATATTCACAACCAAACGTTTGATTCATACCAAACCAACTAAGAATGAGACAAAACTTTGCACATAAGTTCCAAAATGATAAAACAGACTTATTCCAAGTCCCGAACAATAATTCAACCCCGATAGCCTCAAAGTCAACTCATGGTCAAACTTGTAAAATTTCTAAACCATCAAATTGTTAACTCTTGGGAAACATGTGCAAATCATTATAAGAACCTCCAAATATAAATCTGAACATACGCCTAAGTCCAAAATTACCATACAGACCTATTGGAATCCTCAAAATATGAATCTGATGTCGTTAACATAAAATTCAGACTTTGGTCAACTCTTACAACTTAAGTTTCCAACAATGGAATTAAGTATTTTAATTCACACCAAAACATTCCCTGAACCAAACCATCCTTCCCCGCAAGTCATAAAACAATAATTAAGCATACAAGAGTTATCAAATAGGGAAACGAGGATTAAATACACAAAATGACCGATGAGATTGTTATGTTCTCCCCCTCTTAAACATTAGTTCGTCCTTGAACGAGTTTAGAGTCATACATGAAATGACAAAAAGATGAGGATATATGCTCCGAATATCATGCTTAGTTTACCAAGTTGCCTCCTTGACTGGTCGACCTTTCTACTGCACCTTCACTGACACAATCTCCTTAGACCTGAGGTTTCAACCTGTGACATGTGCCCCATCTCGGCCTTAGCCTCTCGCAGCTCAAACAGGGGGCACTGGTGCCTGCTCGGCTGATCCCACAGGATGTGTCGTCACCATTTATGAAAGGATAGAAGGGTAAAAGTTCAAACTTCACGAATAACAAATCTGCATGACAAAGAATGAAAGCAAGTGAAGTTTTTCTAACAATTCGGTAGCCTTTTGAAGATAAGCACAGACGTTTCCATACCAATCCGCAAGACTCTACTGAACTTGCTCATGCCTCGTAGAACCTATGAACCTAGGCCTTTGATACCAACTTGGCACGACCTGAATCCCACCAAAGGAATCGTGATGGCACCTAACCTTCAAGACTAGGTAAGCCAATCATGTTAACTATATTAAATTATCAATATATAATATAATAAGTCTGAATTAACATAAACAACAGAAATACTGATAACATATGCCAAAACGGCAATACACCATACAAATCCCCATAAACAAGTTGTACAGAGCCATGAGCTCTAAATTGAATACATAACGGGTCTCAATAAGTAAAATATTGTCTGAAAGTAATATAATAGTATGAAATGAAGAAATGGGGACTCTAAGTGTCTACAGTGTCCATGCAACACTACTTGAATCCTCTCAAAGCAGACAAAAATCTCACTCTCAAACTCCACTACCTCCAGCACCCAGATCTTCACAAAGATATGCAAAAGTATAGTATGAATACGGGACAACATGTACTCGGTAAGAATCAAGAATAAACTCGTTAAAGTAGTAACAAGGTTCAAGTCATGTGATAGTCACTAATTAGGGAAACTATGCAACATATCATTTAACTGGCAACAAGAATATAACATGATGTAGTACCATCAACACAACAAAACAAGAGTTATCAACTCATCTCAGGTAAATCACGTTTGATAAAAGAATTATTAGTCAATAATATAGGCATAAAGTAGCATGTTAAAAGCAACATAAAATCATGTAAAGTATATAACAAAGCCTAAAGAATTCACCTGCTTATTCAGGAATTTCATCCTTATACTCCATATTTTACCACCAGGAATTCCACCATCATACTACATATATTCTGAATGCATTTGAACAAGGTTCAACTTCTAGTGCGTGTTGCGACCTGTGTATTTTGAACTTAGGGGCAATCGACCTATCAAATAAAATGTCTTTGAGTACAGTTTTCAACACCGCAAACTGTTTCTCGATAAAACATTAGAGTAAAAGGTTATGTGTGTTTTACTACGGACGTGTGTAGTGCTCAATTAGTGCGGGACATGTGGTACTCAAGGTTAAGTCGGCCAAACCTTGTCTTTTATAAGCTAAAACTTTGGGATTTGTCTCTCATTTTCATTGAATACCTTTTAGGAAATGAATCTCTCCATTTTCTCTCCTTCTCTCACTCTCCAAGGTCAAGGTAAGTCATCCAAACTCTTCACTAGTAAAATTCTTCCTCAAGAACATGAATCTTACCCTCAATCCATTTTGGATTCTTGAATCAAGGTTTTTCCTTTAGCAAAGTTAAAGTGATGAATTCTTGTGGGAACAACAGCCAAGGTAAGCAAATTTCTTCTAATCATATATATGGATTCAAATAAGTATTTTAAAGTTTTTTCGATAAGGACTCACGGGACGGTGATCAGAAGCCGTGAGTCCAAACTTTGTGATCATAAGTAATGTGTAAGGGGATGTTCTTTATGTTGTGGTGTATGTAAGGTGTTGTTAACCTCGCAAGGGGGATTTTGTTTTTTTTGTAAGTTAGACAAAAGGAATGGTGTCGGAGGGAGTTTTCCACAATCACAGTTTTTTTCATATCATGCAAGGTTCTATTTTTGCGTTCTACCACTCTATTTTGTTGAAGTGATCTGGAAGACGATAAATTGTGAGAAATTCCTTGATCATTGCAGAAATTTTTGAATGCTTTGCTTTCAAATTCTCCTCCATGATCACTTCTTATGGCAGATACGTAGTATCCCTTTTCCCGCTATACCTTCTTGCAGAAGTCTTCAAAATTCTTCAATGCTTCATCCTTATGACTCAGAAAAATAACCTAGGTAAATCGAGAAAAATCATCTACTATAAAAAATATATTTTCTATCACATATACTAGCAGTTGTAGTTGGACCAAAAGGTCCATATGCAAAAGTTGAAGAGGTTTTGTAGTAGAGTATATGTTTTCAACTTTAAAAGAGGACCTGTTTTGTTTTCCTAATTGACATGCATCACATTTGAAAAGTTTTTGAATAGTATGCATGCTAGCATGACCAAGTTTTCTATGCCAAACCCAAGGATCATCAATCATAGAAGCTAGACAGATTTGATTTCCTAGACTATCTATGTTATTGAGAGTGTAGACATTCCTATCTCTATTTCCAGATAGAATGATATTTTACCTGATTCGACTTCAATAATCCAACCATGCTTTTTTAAAACAAACCTCATAGTCATTGACACATAGTTGACTAATACTAAGTAGATTGTAGCCAAGTTCATCTACATGGTATGCTTAGTCTACATTCACATGATGAGCTGAGAGGGACTCTTCCAATTCCAATTATGTTTGCTTTTGATTTATCTCCAAAATTGACTGATCCACCATCTAGCTTAGTGATAGTTTTGAATAATTGTTTATCACATGTCATGTGTCTAGAACACGCGCTATCAAGATACCATTTCCCTTTTCGATTCTTCTTGCGTTGTTCCTAAACAAGTTACTTATATTTAGGTACCCAAGCCTGCTTGGGTCCTGGATGGTTAGTATTCTGAGTATTAGCCTGACTAGAGGCCTTAGGTCGCCAAACCCATCTCCTGTTGTTGTTAAACCTTCAATAGTTAGATGCATGACCAGGTTTTCCACAATAAAAGCAAGATGGGTTATTGGAACTTTCGGAGACTGTTTCTCTACTATTTCTAAACCTGTAATGGTTAGAATTATGACCATCTTTTCCACAATGAGTGCATGCAGAGTGATTTCTTGTCATAGATGTGAAATTCAGTTGAAGTTGAAGTTCATTAATTACATCTTGAAGCATGTCTCTTTCAATTTCACATACTTCTAATTTCAGTGCCCTAGTCTTTCTTTTCTCTTTGAATCTTTCGAAGTTCATTTAGAACTTTCTCAATGTATGCAAGAGTAATATTAATAAATTATTGAAGTTCATTACATTTAGGACATGTAGGAAAACGTACCTCACTTGTTCCTTCGTATGCCATGAGATCAAGCTCGCATGCATCTTCATCACTATCTTCTTTGATGGCCATAAAGCACATGTTGGCAATTTACCCATGATCAGATTCTTCTTCATCACTCCATGCTCTAAAAGATTTCTTCTTCTCAAAATTTTTGCTTAGTTTCTTTTTCAGCTCAGGGCATTCATCTGAATGTGTCCATGTTTTCCACACTCATAGCATCTTCCATCATTTTTGGAATTTGGTTTACCTCTTCTGTTGTTTCTATTTTTCCTCATCATGTTTGTTACAACTTTTGAGAGCATAGCTATATTCTCATCTTGTTCTCCTTCTTTCTCTTCTTCTTCATTTTCTGATTCAGATGCGGTTGCTTTAAATGCAACTTTCTTTTTTTCTTGTTGAACTTGCCTGTCTAAATGTGTTTTCTAAAATACAACTAGATCACCTCTGAGTTCATCATAAGACATCTTGTCAAGATCCTGACATTCTAGAGCGATGACTTTGGGTTGCCAAATTGTGGGAAGAATTTTAGAATTTTTCTGAGTTGATCCCCATTTCGGATCGGTCTACCAAAGGATTTTAAGTCTCCAAGGATTTTGCTGGACCGAGAGAATTTTTCTTCCACTGATTCTCCATCTTTCATTTGAAAAACCTCATAGTCACGAACTAGGAGATTGATCCATATTTCTTTCACTTTGTTTGTTCCTTCAGATGTGACTTTTAACTTGTCCCACATTTCCTTTGCAGTTTCACAACTTCATATCTTTTCATACTCTACTCGTCTTATGGAATTATACAGGAGATTTTTTTCCTTGGAATTCACTTGGATAACAATTTCTTATTCTTCAGTGTACTCATCTAAGTCGAGAGGATCAAATGATACTATGATTTCACCGTCGTTGTCCTTCTTTGGCAGAATCGGAAGATTTTCCTTTTTGATCACATGCCACTCCTTAATGTTGTATGACATAATGTAGGTTTCCATATGTAATTTTTAGTGTGAGAAGTGCTGGCCATTGAAGTAAGAAGGTCGTACCTGAGAGGTTCCTTCTTGGAATAGTGCTCCAACGACTGTGTTTGATGCCATGATCTTTTTCTCACTTGCTGTTAGGCAATACTTGTGAGTCCTTGCTCTGATACCAATTGAAAGTACGGAGGTAAGAGGGGGAGGGGGTGAATTGTAATCGATTTTAAAACTTAGTTGACTAAGAGAGGAATAAGTCAACTAGAGTTTACAGTAGAATCAATTGCAGCATAAGTAAATTATGCAGAATAAAAAAGTAAATGAGGCACAACAATTTTATACTGGTTCAGTACTGGTGTGGTACCTACGTCCAGTTCCCTTAGATCACAAAGGTTCTCTTAGATCTTCAATAAGTCTTTACAATAGTGATGATTTTAGTACATTCACCACCAACGATATTCATCAACAATGTTCGTCTAATTTTGACACAACTCTTGTTTTGTTTTCTAACTCTTCCTATATTTTGCGACACTCGTAAACTCAAGAGTACAATGTTTGTACTAAGAACTAAAAAGGTATATAAACATATGTTAAGTTGCGTGAGCTTCCTTGTCCTTCCACTTCTTCTTTAATAGTGCTCGATGATGCTTCTGATTTCTCTTTCTGGGATTGTAAGAGATTACTGAGTGGAGGTCTTTTCCTTGTGAGTCATAGTCTTCTAAGAGTAGGACCCAAGGGTAGCCTCATGAATCTAGCTTGAAGGTATGGAATCTATTCATTCTCAGTTTGAAGTTTGGCTCCTTTATCTTTCCAATTTACTTCTCTTAAGAGCTTCCGCAGATTTTCCTTAATTGGCTCTCTTTCCTTCGCTTGCATGCTTGAGAATCTTTTGCTCGTTTGATTGATTGTCTTTCCTTCCTTGTTGCTTGTTTGATTGATTCTTTTTCCGTCTTGGTATCCATTTGATATGGAGTTTGAATAACATAGCCATTAGCTCCCTCTAATATGCTTATATGATTTTTCTTTCCTTTCTTGCATTTATCAGAGTTGTTGCGAATATGCACACAAAGTGAAATGGCATTACTCAAGGTGCTTTTGATTATTAATCATTATTAAAATTCTAATCCTAACGGAGAGGTTTATTGGAGATAGATAAGATAAACCCCAACTCATAAAGAGTTTCCATGTTCTATCATCAAAAGCTAACTAATGAAATAATTCATAAATGTCATTATTTATAGAATTTCCTTGATAATTGACAAAAAATATATGGTTTTAGTATGTTTGTATAACACCCCGTAAATTTTTTATTAACTTTAAATGCATCTTCATGAATTGTATGGAATAAACATAATTTGGAGTTATTTCTTAAGCATGATTGTTCCTATTCTAATGAGGTATATGTATATACTTGGGCATGGGATACACAAATTGAGAAGTGAAACTATGATATGATAAGTATTTAAAAGAATGACTTTATTTGACGGTGCAATTAAAATTTTGATGACGCATGCAACAACAAAAAATTACTATAATTACTTCAAAGAAGGAAAATAGCCAAGCTTTGGTTAGTAAACAACTAACTATTGCCCTACTGTAGAAACTTGGAAGGTATTATAAACACACATATGATCATTTGAAACCGTAAACTTATGGACACACTTGCCTTAATGTATAAAGTATAAGCTTCTTATGAAAGGGATTCTAACGTCATCGACAAACACAAGGAACTCTATGTTGCGCTATGGAAACTTGATACTTATGAAGAGACTAAACTGTCTGAACATAATGCATAAGGAACCTCGATGACGATAAGAGTAATCCACAATCCATAATCTATCAACATGATTCCATAATAACCCGTTAATGATCGGTTGAAGGCTACTAACATGATTCATCTTAACTAGAACTTACAACCCGTATATGATTATCTAAAAGCTATTAATACAATTTCGCTTATGTAACAATCTTGACCCCGATGATGATAATTCGGAACTATCCATATGATTTTACTTATGTAACATTATGTCCTCCATTAGCCGTGCTTTGGAAGCCATCATTGTAATTCATCTTAAATAGGCTACCCTAATCCCATAATGGTAAGCCATAAGATCTCGATATGATTCACCTTACCTAGGAAACTATAATCCATTATCGAAAAACTAAAGCTAATGATGTAATTAATCCTATATGATGTACTATAACTACATATCAATAATCTGAAAACTATAGACGTGATTTACCTTAAGTAGGAACTAGAATCCATTAATGATATTTTAGGAGCCATTCACATAATTCATTCAATAGGACCTATGACCCATCGATAATCATCTGAAACTATTCACATGATTCATGCTATATAATGCTCTAAAGTCCTCACAATACCTTAGAAACCATCGACATCATTCATCAAGTGAGGCTGTATTGTGGTCCGGGTCCAGCCCGGGATCGGCCTAGGCCGCCAGGCCATATGGGTTTTGGGCTAAACGGGCTGGCCCGTATAGTCCGGGCCCAAGCTGTCCTAAGAGTCCACAGTGGGCCGGTCCTTAATGGTGAGACCGTGAGTCTGGGACCGTTTAGCCCGGGACCGACTTCCATTGGTGGGCCGGTTCGCCTAACGGCTATTTTTCAAAATTTATTTATTTTTTTTAAAATTGGCCAACAATTGGAAATTTTAAAAATAGTCGTTGGCCTGCCAATTTAGCCGTTTGACACTTTCAAAAATAGTCATTTGCCCCCCCAAAGTTTGTTTTAACCCCAAACTTTTTATAATTACACCTTTTTCCTATTCTCAACTATAAATACCCCCTCATTCTTTTATTTTTTCTCACAAAATTATCAATCTCTCTCTAATTTTCTTCTATAATTGCTTACTTTATGTGACTACCCAAAGGGTCATCACCTATTTTATTATCCATCCCATACTTTTGAGGCCTTGAAAACCTCATATGTATTTTCCTCGATTTGTGTGCGCAGTCCGGGGCGTAGCCGGACAGCTTATATGAAATTTTGTGAAAAATGCTAAAATTTGATATTAAAATGAGTAAATTTGACTCCGATCAACATTTTGGGTAAACGGAATCGGACCCATGATTTGACGGTCCTGGAGGGTCCGTAGGAAAATATGGGACTTGGGCATATGCCCGGAATCGAATTTCGAGGTCCCACGCCCGAGAAATGAATTTTTGAGTGAAGTTATTTTTCTGAAATTTATAAAGAAAAGTGAAATGGAAATTGGTTAGAATGTGTTGGTATCGGGCCCGTATTTTAGTTCCGGCACCCGGTACAGGTCTTATATGTGGTTTAAGATATTTCTGTGAAGTTTGGTTGAAATTGGACGTCGTTTGACGTGTTTTGGACTTAAAACTCTAAATTTGAAAGTTTATGAAGTTTGAAGAAAAACTAGTGATTTTGAGGTTTGATTCGTTGTTTTTGATGTTATATTGGCGATTTGATCGCACGGTTAAGTTCGTAGGATATTGTTGAGTTAGTGCATGTGATTTTTTAGGAGCCCCGAGGGCTCGGGAGTGTTTCGGAGGTGTCTCGGAGTGATTTTGAACTTAGGAAGATTGCTGGTTTTTGGCTTCAGCAGTTGCAGGTCCATTTGTTCTTCGCGTTCGCGACGCCTCTTCCGCATTTGTGAAGCTTTAAGCTATTCCTTCATCTCGTTCACATCCATTCCCTCGCGAACGCGTAGGGTTATTTGAACCTGAGGGCTTAGCCCTCTTTTCCTCTTCGCGTTCGCGTACACTTGACCGCGTTCGCGTAGCTTTGCAGGTCTTTTACATCGCGTTCGCGTGATGTCCCACGCGTTCGCGTAGGCCAATTTATGGACCCCAACCTCTTTACTCTTTGCGTTCGCATTCACCCTTTTGTGAATGCGATGGTCTATCCCGTCTACCCTTCGCGAATGCGTAGGGCAATTTTGCCCTGTGGTATATAGATATTTCCAGAACAGTAGCTTCGGGATTTTTCATAAGTTTTCACGAAATTCATCTTCTCCAAGGTCCTTAGGCCTCCATTGAAGCCATCCTTCACCAAAACTTCTTGGTTTAGTAAATTTTAACTCGTTTCCTTCATTTTTCATCTATATCTAATGAATTCCTAAGCCTAAAACATGCAAATTAGAGTAGAAAATTGGGAATTCGGGTAGAGTTAGGCCCTTTTGAATTTTCTTGATTTAGACCTCATTTTGGGGTCAAATTTGAAAAATAATTATATATTCGATCTCGTGGGTGAATGGGTGACGTGGTTTTGGTCCGAGCCTCGTGTTTGGACCAAGCGGACCCGGGGTCGAATTTTATTATTTTGGAAGAATGCATGGAAATGGGTAATTAGGCTATGTAATTGAATTATTGAATCCTTATTGATATACTTGAGTTGATTATGCCTAGATAATACCATTCCGGAGTTGAATTCTAAAGGAAAGGCGGTGTTAGAGGGTTGATTGCTATATTTTGGACCCGAGGTAAGTGTTTGGTCTAACCTTAGCTTGAGGGAATAGGAGTTGAGTCTTATTTGCTACTTGCTAATTGTAGAGTACGATGTATAGGCATGGTGACGAGTATCTATACATTGGTGTCTAGCATGACCGTGAGTCTTATTATTGCGAATATTCCGATTTTGTTGTAACTTCCATGCTTAATTGATGATTTCTGTATGTTGTAAAGAGCATGTGAAGGGAATTGTGATCTTTAAACTTAGAGGAGCATTGGCTTAAATTGTAACATGAATGGTGAAGATATATGAGATAATTAAATCCTTTGGCGCATTGGCTCAAATTATAACACAAATGGTGAAGATATATGAGATAGTTGAATCCTTTGGAGCATTGGCTCAAGTAATAGAGTAAAC
>ML370933.1:1868-12217 GCA_005239525.1 Nicotiana knightiana
AAAAAAAAATTACTACATTTAAAGGAATTAATTAAAAATTAATTATCGCGCTACGCAAGCGAATCCGCGATTTTAGCAAATTATTAATTAAATTAAAAATTAACTAAAAAAAACTAAAGAGTATAAAATGACATTGTTGAATTAATTTATTTAATGTTAAACATCACGCTACGCAAGCGATTCCGTGAAGTTACAGCGCGCTTACTAATTGCCTAGCGTTTAAATTAATTATTAAGGTAATTAAAATACATAGGTAATTAAGTTATACAATTATTAAAAAAAACATGATGAATTTAAAACTATTTGAAAAGCTTGTAATTAGAAACTTGGACCAGCTATATTTATTGGGTTTAAAATGACGTTGGGCCACTTTATTTGTTATTAGGCTGCTAGACCAATTCTATTACATAATAATACTATGTCTAAGGCTCAATAGTTTAATTCCTTAAACTCCCTTGACAGTAAGACAATTACTTACACCAGGTAATTCCATAACTCAATACATCTGATCTTAACATACTAATAAATACTAAATCATGGAGAACTAACCTTTACCAAACTCTAAACCTCTTTACAAACTCTAAACAATAACCTTGAAAAAATTATGCAATCTTTAGTATTACCAACGTTTTCTAGTCCAGGTATCAAGAGGAATATTTCAGATGAGAATCGGACAAAGCTCAATGATGAATCTACTAGACATTCAAGATAACTCTATGGCTACGTTCATATCCAAACAGTGGCGAATGAAACTCCAGAAATTAAACCTTAACGCAAAGATGGAATCTTTTAAGGTTTTACATACACAGTCTGCTTATTTAAACATAAAGGCCATCGAAAGTTCAATAACAAAGCAATCCTCAATTCGATAATCTAACATAGCTAAAGTTACTGGAAATAATCACAAGACCTTCTACATGTCTATTATTGATACACGAAAGCAAACGAATTCAAACGCCGACATTCTGATGAATTCGAACACTTGAATATTTATTCCAGTCAGCTTGAGGGATATTTAAAGCAGTCCGGACAGANGACACGAAAGCAAACGAATCCAAACGCCGACATTCTGATGAATTCGAACACTTGAATATTTATTCCACTCATCTTGAGGGATATTTAAAGCAGTCTGGACAGAATGTTTTCAAAGGGCTTAAAATACACTGAAGAACTCAAATTGATGCACTTGCATTCATTCTTGATCAAGGATTTCAGTACATTAAAGGAATTACCTGGATAGCAGAAATGTCAGCAATGATGAACTAAAAATCAGCAGCGGTGACAACAACAAAGCAGCAAAAGGGACAGCAGCAAGCGACAGAAAAAGAACCAAATAAACCGGTCCGAATATATCTTGAAGCCCAACAAACTTTCAGGTAAGGAAAACTCGAAAACTAAACTTCAAAGACCTTTGCTCATTTAAGTATTTTAGTTTCCGAGAAACTCACTCAATAACCCCTCAAACTCTCTGTTGTTTTGTGCTCAAAGTCTTCCCTATGTATAAGTGTGTAAAAGATGTGTCTTTTTTAGAGTCAAGATGTGTATCCAGAATCCCCTCTATGTGTGATAGAGTGTGTGTCTTATAAGAGAAGAGGCAATGTATTCATGATTTAAAAAATCTGTCCATAGGACATATTTTCACCAAAAATCTGTCCATAGGACATATTTTTCACCAAATTTCTTCCTTAACTATTCAAAGGACAAACTTTTGGTTCAAAAATCTTTCTCAAGGATAATTTTTACCTACTGCGAAACAGTAACAGGGGCAGCATACTTCCAACAGCTTCTAAACAGTAAAAACAACCACACAAGTACCCTACTCTCATGACCAAACATATCTACTCTTCAACTTTTAACAAAATCAGTACCAACCATGTGATTTAAACCAATCCTAAGATAGAAAGAACACATCACTAGACTCAACAATTGAACTAATACTCAACTAAAAGAAACTTAGAACCTAATGACTAAATTAAAAAAAAAAGTGATGCATTGATAAGTGAAGACATTAATGAAACTCATGACTTTAAGCAAAAACGAAATCAGAAATACTACATATGAAATCAGAACTCAAACAGCTAACGTAATGCCAAAACATATCAATGATGAGGTAAAGTAGAATAACCAATTCAGTTAAAACAGAAATGAAAATCAAAAACTAGACTGAAAGCTAACTGAAACGATTGTTAACAACATTTACACTACAACGAAAACTACAACAAAACGATAAAGGACTAGAAAATTCAAAACATTCAAAGTTTGAGCTTTACCGAATTTGAGTGTTCATACACTAGTGGCGTAGCGACGGTGAGGCAGTGAAACAATAGGGGGACAGTGGCGCGGCTCGAGCAAGATTCCATTGTCGATTTTCCTCGAAACCATGACTCCGGAGAATTGGAGGCTACTTTCGATGAAAATCGACGACAAAACCTTGCTTTAAGGCCAGTGTGCAGAGAGACACGGAGGCCGCAGAATGACAGCGAGGCGGCAAGGCGGCGGTGACGCGGAAGTGAAGGCGGCTGGAGGCGGTGGACGGTGGTGTTTATGGGTGAAATTAGGGAGAAAGTGTAGGTATCTCGGAGCTCTATCCATTCATGTATGTGTTGTGGGGTGGAGGTGGCCGGAACTTCACGAATTTGAGAAAAAGGGGGCGTCTAGGGTTTCAATGTTTGCTATATTTGTGGAGGTTGGTGAGGTTTTGAGAGATTTGAGTTGAAGATATGGAAAGAGGAGGAGCAGAGGAGAAGATGGTGAAACAATGGGGTGGTTTGGACGCCGGTGGACGGTGGTGCCGCCATGGAGAGAGGCGGCGGCGGCTAGGTCTTGAGGAAGGAAGGAGAGAGTTAGAAGAGAGAAGAAGAAGAAGGGGGATAAAGGAAATAGGGCGAAAATTTGGGGTATTTAGGGGTTTAAATACCAGGTCTTGGCAGGCCATTTATTGGACCAGGCTGGCCGAATCGGGCTCAAGTTTTGGGCCAATCTGGCTCAATTTTAATTAAAAATACAATAGCCCAAACTCTTAACCCCCTAATTATTTTATTTAGTCCTAAAGCAAAGCATACAAGTAAAAGAAAAAATCTTTTTGGTTTATATAATTTAAAGATACAAAACTAAAATATACAAATAAAAGGTAAAAAATATTTGTGGTATTTTTAATGTAGGAATGCAAATAAAAATGCACAAGCAATTAAAATCATCCAAATACTAGTATTAAAAGCATGCAAACATTAGGTATTCACATTGCTTAAATTCATTGTACATTTTTAATATATAGAAATTAAACTCTAATTGTACCAATTAGATATTTAACGCTATGAGTTGTATTTTTACTAGCAAAAAGGTTAATGCCAAAGAGGCTTATTCGATCTCGACAATCCAGTCCCTCTTGTCCTCGATAACACCTCTTTGAATCCCGATTAATCTTGAGTACAGTTGCTTACTTGTTTGCTCTGATCTTTCTTTGTACTCAATCCTGTGCAAGAAAAATATAAAATTCAAATAAAAAGAAAATTAAAATCTACATAAATAAATTGAAGAAGAAGAAGAAGAAGAAAAAGGAAAAGTAGCAAAGAAGTAATCGTAACATGCATGAGACATCGTTATCTTTGCATTGACTACTCCTCGTAAAGCTTTCAGAACATGGAAATTAAAGAGATGGTACCTTTCTAGTTTCAATAGATGGTTAGGAGCAGAGGCGTACAAAGGAGACCAACTGTATGATTAATCGAGACTGGAACGTGATAGGTCAATGTTCGACCTCGTGTTATATCGAACCATAGTGCGAAGTTAGATTGCTGAGCTCGTAAACCAGAAACCGATTAAGGTCGAGATCAGCCAAGATCGAGACCAGGCAAAATAGGGGTCGAGCAAGACCGATGGAAGTTTACCTAGTCAAACGGTAAGCCGAAATATCCGTAATCGAACAAGGATCACGACGAAAATCTCAGCATGTACCAAGATGAGGCCGATTAATTAGCTAATCATGATATTTCTTACTGTATTTAGAATTGTAAAAAAAGTAGGACTCCCCTACAATATAAAGGGGGTATGATCATTTGTAAAATATCATTACATTTATGCAATACAAAGCAATATACTCTTAAGCTTTTAATATTCTGTTACTTTGTTCATACATCAGTAGAATCTTTACTTAGTTCGACGGTGACCTAGCTCGAGGGCCAAAGCTATACGTTTCATTTGGTTTGCATTTATTTCGTTTTACAGTCAATTTCCATATCAACTTACATATTTTCTCAGTTTGTGCCAAGTAAAATCACGTGTCCTTAAAATAACGTATAAATTCAATTATTATCCGTTTTTAGGGTAAACAGTTTGGCATCCACCGTGGGGCTAAGGATAATAGTGATTGCCTGGTACTAACCTTCGTAACACACACTAATTTACACTTATTCTTGTGAGTATCTTTGATTCTAGGATCAACATGTCAAACTCTCAAGCAACACCCATACAAAAGGACAATTACCTCGGTCACCATATCAAAAATGACAACGTAGCTGCCCCAGGGAATGAAGTACCTCCAGTTGACCTCGATGAAGTTCCGGCTGTAGACCCAATCGACGTCAGCTCCCATGTTGCCATTAATGCAAATTTGGCCGTCGATCCCAAGAGTAGCGTCCGCAAAGATGTTCGACCGGCTGGTCAGAGCATACAGGGCAGTGAAGAAGGCAGAATCAGCCTTCTGGTGATATTCGAGATGTCACAGGCTCAACAAGCTGCAATAGCACAACTCCAAAACCAGAACCACGCACCGAGCAGGATCGAGCCCGAGCCATCCCCGGAAGTTGTTCGCAGGGTCGAATCGGTGTCAAGGAGATTGAACGGAAATGAATCAGGGTCTGATCCCACAATCATAAAGATGATCAAAGAGATGACAAAGCGAGTTGAATCGGGGGAGAAGAAAATTAGACCAAATGACAAGAAGATGGAAACCTATAATTCCAGGGTTGATCAAATTCCGGGGGCACCACCGATTTTGAAGGGTTTGGATTCAAATAAGTTCGTACAAAAGCCCTTCCCCCTAAGTGCGGCTCCTACACCGATTCCCAAGAAGTTCCACATGCCAGAAATTCCCAAGTATAATGGAACAACCTACTCCAACGAGCATGTTATTTCTTAAACATGTGCGATTAAGGGGAATGACCTGGAGGACGACGAGTATTATTGAAGAAATTCGGGGAGACCCACTCAAAGGGAGCGATAATATGGTACCATAATTTGCCACCCATCTCCATTGATTCTTTTGCCATGCTTGCAGATTCTTGCATTAAAGCACACTTCAGATCCATAAAGGTCGAGACTAGGAAGTCGGACCTCTTCAAGGTAAAGCAGAAAGATAATAAGATGCTCTGAGATTTTGTGTCTCGGTTCCAAATGGAACGAATGGATCTACCACCGATCGCTGATGATTGGGCCGTTCAAGCCTTCACTCAAGGACTAAATGTACGAAGCTCAGTGGCTTCACAGAACTTGATTGAATATCCCGCTGTTACCTTGGCGGATGTGCATAATCGGCACCAATCGAAAATTAGAGTCGAATACAACCATCCGGGGACTCCGTCCAAGTCTGTTTATCCTATCAGGCCCATCGATAGAGTCAAAAGGGACATCGATCGAGAACCACGGTAGAACAAGGATCGTTACCAACCATACAATGGAGATCGTAGAGGCAACGGACCTGGGCACAACCCTGTTCGAGGTGAAAGGAGAAATGTTTGAGACTAGATCTCTCGAGGGCTCATGAGAAAGAATGGTTTGACAGGAATGCCGGGCCCAAAGAAGCACCACGACTGTCAGAATATAACTTGAACGTTGATGCATCCGCCATTGTATCGGCTATCAGACGCATCAAGGATATTGGATGGCCTCGACCTCTGCAGACCGATCCAGGCTAGAGAAATCCCAACCAGATGTTCAAGTATCATGGCACCCATGGCCATAGAATAGAAGATTACAGACAACTGGGGGAGGAAGTATCCCGGTTGTTCAACGACGGGCATCTTCAGGAACTCTTAAGTGATCGATCCAAGAATCACTTCAGAAATAGAGATTCCAACAGACAGAACGAGCAAGAAGAACCGCAACACATCATTCACATGATTGTTGCAGGGGGCGATATTCCCCAAGGACCAGCATTAAAACGCACCAAAGTGTCGATCACAAGGGAGAAGCGAACTCGAGATTACGTACCAGAAGGAACCTTGTCTATCAACAACGAGGACGCATGAGGGATCATGCAACCCAATAACGACACACTGATAATATATGTACTTATGAATAAGACTCAAGTTAAACGTGTTTTAATTGATCCAGGTAGCTCGTCTAACATCATTCGATCGAGGGTCGTAGAATAACTCGGCCTACAGGATCAAGTTTTTCCCACTGTCCGAGTACTAAACGGCTTCAACATGGCATGCGAAACCACCAAAGGTGAGATAACTTTGCCGATGAACGTGTTCGGGACCATCCAAGAAACGAAGCTCCATGTGACCGAGGGTGATATGAGGTATAACTACCTGTTTGGGAGACCATGGACCCACAACATGAGGGCAGGGCCCTCGACCCTTCACCAGGTTCTAAAATTACCAACACTAGAGGGAGTCAAAACAGTCTACGGGGAGCAACCCACCACCAAGGAAATGTTCGCCGTCAACGAAATAATTCTGATATCGACACTCTCATTGACGAATGTGTTAAATACGGAGGGAAAACCTGAGGCCAAATAGCAACCACAGACGCAGGCCTCGACCCAAACAGAGAAGCAGGAGACTGACGAAGATGACGATTATGGGTTCCTCGATGATTCCGACGCCACCAAGTCAGCGGTCGAAGAGCTAGAACAAGTTGTACTGATCGAGCATCAGCCCGAACGAAAGGTATACCTGGGCACGGGGTTAACTCCCGAGCTTAGGAGAAAAGTTATTCAATTCCTTAAAACTAACATGGATTTCTTTGTTTGGTCCCATCTCGATATGACAGGGATCTCATCAGAAATCACCACCCACAAATAAATCTTGGACCTGAAGTTTCATCTAGTGAAGCAAAAAAGAAGACCCCAGTCTGAGGTCAAACATGCTTTCATCAAAGACGAGGTAACCAAACTTCTAAAAATAGGGTCCATCCGGGAAGTAAAATATTCCGAATGGTTAGCAAACGTAGTAGTAGTCCCTAAGAAGAGAAACAAACTTAGAATGTGTGTAGATTACAAAGATCTAATAAATCATGCCCCAAGGATTCTTTTCCTTTGCCGAATATCAATCGTATGATCGATGCCACGGCCGGCCACGGGATACTCAATTTTCTCGATGCCTATTCTGGGTAAAACCAAACACATATGAACCCAGATGATCAGGAAAATACCTCGTTCATCACTAAGTATGGTACCTACTATTATAATGTAATGCCATTCGTATTAAAAATGATGGTGTCACTTATCAACGCCTAGTAAACCGGATGTTCGAAGAACAAATAAGGAAATCTATAGAAGTTTATATTGATGACATGCTAGTTACGTCCCTGCGAGTAGAGGACAATTTGAAACATTTGCAGGAAACTTTCAGTATATTGAAGAAATAGAACTTGAAGCTAAACCTAGAAAAATGCGCATTCGGGGTAGGGTCAGGAAAATTTATTGGTTTCATGGTATCCAACCGAGGAATCGAAATAAACAACGACAAGATCAAAGTTATCGATGATATCACGGTTGTAGACAACATAAAGGCCATGCAAAGGTTAACCGGGCGCATAGCCGCCCTGGGGCGATTCATCTCGAGGTCCTTCGATAAGAGTCATCGATTCTTCTCGATGTTGAAGAAGAAGAATAACTTCACGTGGACTCCAAAATTCCAACAAGCCTTGGAGAAGCTTAAACGGTATTTATCTGCCCTCCGCTGCTTAGGGCAGACGAACAACTTTACTTGTATCTAGCAGCATCAGAGATAGCGATAAATGGAGTCCTGGTCCGAGAAGAACGAGGTACGCAATTCCCAATCTATTATGTTAGTCGGACCTTAGGTGAGGCCGAAACTAGGTATCCCCACCTAGAAAATTGGCGCTCGCTTTTATAAGCGCCTCTAGAAAACTAAAACCATACTTTCAATGTCACCCATATGTGTTGTAACAACTTATCCACTTCGAAATATTTTGCATAAGCCCGAGCTTTCGGGATGGTTGTCCAAATGGGTCGTAGAAATCAGCGGGTATGATATTGAATATCGACCCTGAACAACCATTAAGTCTCAAATATTGGCAAATTTCGTGGTTGACTTCACGCCGTCCCTAGTACCCGAGGTTGAAAGAGAACTATTAGTAAACTCGGGTACGTCCTCGGGAATCTAGACCCTCTTTACAGACTGTGCTACGAATGCAAAGGGGTCCGGACTCGGCATCGTGCTAAAACTACCCACAGGTAACGTGGTTAGACAATGTATTAGAGTTGTAAAATTGACTAACAACGAGGCCAAATATGAGGCCATGATTGCAGGTCTCGAACTAGCCAAAGGCTTGGGAGCGGAGGTGATCGAAGCCAAATGTGACTCCCTCCTCGTGGTGAATCATGTCAACGAAACCTTTGAAGTTCGAGAAGAATGAATGCAAAGATACCTGGAAAAGTTACAAGTAACTTTACACCAATTTAAGGAATGGACTTTTCAACATGTTCCTCGAGATCAGAATAATGTGGTTGATGCCCTCGCAAACTTAGGGTCATCGGTCGAAGACAACAAACTCAATTAGAGGGTTATCGTACAGGTTATGAGATTAGTGGTAGAAGAAGGCCACGCCGAGATTCTGACCGGGGATTGGAGAAACAAATACATAGAATATTTGAAGAATGGGAAGCTTCCCTCAGATATAAAAGAATCTAGATCCCTGCGCACAAAGGAAACACGATTCACCTTGTCCGAAGACGGAACCTTGCTCAGAAAAATGTTCGATGGTCCATTAGAAATATGTCTGGGACTGGGAGATACTGAATATGTTCTGAGGGAAGTTCACGAGGGAACTTGCGGAAATCATTCCGGTGTCGAGTCATTGGTTCACAAAGTGATTAGAGACGGATACTACTGGATCGACATGGAAAAATATGCGAAAGAGTTTGTTCAAAAATGCGACAAATGTCAAAGACATTCACCGATGATTCACCAACCCGAGGAACTACTCCATTCGGTCTTGTCCCCATGTCCATTCATGAAATAGGGAATGGACATCGTTGGCCCTCTTCCATGGGCCCCAGGTAAAGATCAATTTATTTTATTTATGACTTATTATTTCTCAGAGTGGGTTGAAGCACAGGCTTTCGAGAAAGTTAGGGAGAAGGAAGTCATCGACTTCATTTGGGATCAAATCATATGCCAATTCGGGATGCCCTCCGAGATTGTATGTGATAATGGAAAACAGTTCATCGGCAGCAAAGTAACCAAATTTCTCGAGGATCAAAAGATCCTATCAACACCTTATCATCCTTGTGGGAATGGGCAGGCCGAATCGACCAACAAAACCATCATCTAAAATCTTAAGAAGAGGCTAACCGACGCCAAAGGAAATTGGGAGAAAATTCTACCCAAATCTCTTTGGGCATACCGCTCAACATCGAAGTCTAGTACTGGGGCTACCCCATTCTCATTAGTTTATGGTGCCGAAGCTTTAATACCGGTCAAGGTCGAAGAGCCGACTATCAGGTTCCGATATACAACAAAGGAGTCAAATGATGAGGCCATGAATACAAGCCTAGAATTATTGGATGAAAGGCGAGAAGTTGCTCTCGTCCGATTGGACGCCCAAAAATAGCGGATCGAGAGATACTACAATCGAAGAGCCAATCTTCGATATTTCAAAGTCGGGGACTTAGTGCTAAGGAAAGTCACCCTCAACACCCCAAACCTCTAACGAAGGAAAATTGGGTCTGAACTGGGAAAGACCGTACTAGATTCTCGAGGTCACCGGAAAAGGGTCCTACAAGCTTGGAACAATGAGTAGAGAACAATTGCCGAGCAATTGGAACATATCCCACCTAAAACGATATTAATGATAAGGTACGACCCCATTCTATTTCCTTTTTATTCAGGCTAACACTTTCAGGTGGACAACAAGAATCGATAATGGATTTTTCGGCGAAAGGAACAAAATCTTTAGGTCTGAAATCACATGTTGCACTCTTTTTCCCTTAGACCGATTTTGTCCCAAATGGGTTTTTCAGCGAGGTTTTTAATAAGGCAACAATGAATCGTGCTAACTTAGAATCAAGCCTGATTACGAATCGGCATCAAAGATCAATTCAACAATATCCGAGGTTTCTTTGCAATCGACCTCGAATACTAGGGGGGGGGGGGAAT
>MDKJ01147085.1:0-47378 GCA_005239525.1 Nicotiana knightiana
AATCACAATAGCTGCTCAGAACAACCCAATACCGGTACATAACCTCTTATCAAGAAATGCCTCTCTCTAACACTTTGATATACTTCCGATGATGAAGGAAACACGTAGAAACTAGCAACCATTCGTCCGATCAGCCGGATATGAAGCTCCCCCTTCCCAAACAGGAAGTATAGCAGATTTCTAAGCCGACTCCCAATATTTATCCTTCCAACTATGCTGTAAACAATTCTGACAATATTCATTCTAGCTTCAATGACCTCTTCTCATCCAACACGACCACTCTGATGACATGACACATCGATACAATTCGAAGCCATAACCTGTGCAACTTGTGAACTCAATAGCAACATACAAATGTAATCAAATTATATAAAAGATTCACACGAGAGGACTATCCTGCTATTAACAATTACCATCACAACATCATGCTAAAAGCCTGGCACCCATCGTAAAAATCAAAACACACGAATCCAGTTCCAAAGATCATACCCCTACATAACTCTGCTACACTGCGCAATCTCATCCAAATGCTGGTCGACATGAAATACTTCGAGTCACTTTGCTCAAAATCAATAACCATGTGAAATTCGACATCAAGTACTCAAAGTGTGCTGCCATAACCACGGGGAAACCGGACGATACCATGCCACACGAATCATAAAGTACATAACCAATATGTCTCAATCCCGCAATATTCAATACTTACCTTACTCAAATCTAGCTATAAAGCCTTATTAGAGCCGCACCATGTGTGCATATAACCAATAATCACCGTTCCCCGCAACACCGAAGGGTAACTCATATATCACTCTAGAGCATGAATAAACTCAATCACAATCAAATGGTGCATTCCTCAACAATAGAAATTCGGAGCCAACAATTCCGACCCGGTGCAGAACACACACCCATATTGGCCTACCTATAACCCTAAATCAACTATGGCCACTCATAACAGATAGATAACTCACCGAAAAGTTCACAATGACTGAACCATGGTAGATACTAACATCTGACTAGCTTGCTCGCATCTTCACAGTTCACTATCACAAAATAACCTGTCTATGAGAACTCTCAGTCTCGAAGTCCATGAAGCGCACGAATTACTATATCTGATCTCAACTCCACCACTGGAATACATGACACATCGCAAATACTCAATCATTCCACGAGGGATACCCCTATAATTCTTCTGTGTTACCATGCAACCTTGAATATCAGTAGTTAAATCCAACAAGAGAGCGTCGAAGTACCAATGAAGTACCCTTAACTCCACACAAGACCTTTCTGAAATGTATACCCTCATCAAGCCACCCAATAGTGATATAATCTACCTAGTCGTCTGGAACTGCCGATGTTGTGTAAGAAATTTTGTTTTGATCTTCCTTCCAGAACTGAACTGTGACCTCACATATGCAAATCCCAACTATACCCAAAATACCGCATATGCCATGCCATCCTAGGACAAATATGGGAACTTCATAATCCCTTACGAGCCACAAGAATCTACGTACCCAACTAGCCAAGAACATCCATTTGATCCCATTAAGAAGCAAAATCCCTATACATCACATGCACCTCATGCCAGTAGGAAATATGCACCTCTAACCGTGGTAGAAACCATCAAGAACTCTCTGAATCCCATTTGTATGGCACCAAACCGTCAGAACGGAATCCTTCCACTCAACCAAGCTACGCAGGTCCCCAAAATCAAAGAGCATTTCCATGAAACACATGTAAAAACTCATTACCTCATAAACACTTAAAGAACTAATCATATCCCTTACCATGTCGATCCGACCTACTACCAAACTGTCCTATTAATCCAAGTCCCTTCTGACTTACCTTCGAATTGATATTTTTTCTTGCCATAATAACGCAATTCTCGACCCAGATTCACCATACGAGCCCCAAGCATAAAACAGTACCGTCTAAAGCTCGTAAGCCGCTGAATACTCTCTCAAATACCCCAAAAGTACCGCATTAAAAATACTTACCCTGAAGAGAATTCCTGCGAATCTAAAGCCATTACCTTCACTTTCCTGATATTGAAATGTAGAATCCATGATAATATATAAATGCCATAAGTCTTGACACTCTCTAATGCAAATCTCAATTACACTGACCAACTAGACAGAATCGACCTGACCCGTTGCACACTAACATACTAGGAAAGTAATCCACACACTTGAAGCAACAAGCAAATTCATACAGTGCACCCACTACACCTTTTACAATTACAACTCAATTATTAAATAGAACTCACGTACCCATAGAGTACATTACAACCTGTATCGAAAAATTTCCATTACTCGAGTCATTCCCAGACTCCATCTCTGCACGTCATGACTGATCCACCAATATACCTCGAACTAAAATTAATACAACACATACTCGTGCAATCAACTTATTATTAACAGACTCCCCCACTTGGCTAAAACCCAACGATGAAGACAAATAATAACTCATAATGCCCATAATAACACAACCCGTCTAACAGCTCAAGTCATCTGCAAATCTCGCATTCACCATTGTAATAGTCATGCAAACTTCCACAAGCGACCTAAACTCAAATTACAACATATATCATTTACTGGTAGAAGAGAACTTACTACATAACAACATAGGGATCACACACCCCAGGACAACCCGCAGGAGATACCCCTGCCGGCTTAGCCTTAAACATGATATCTCTCTATACACTTTCGAAGATCATAGCTATTACACAGTCACTACACCCTTCTGCATTAAGACACAACCTATTCCTAACCTCGAGGCATCGAGATATGCGGTATAAGAACCTGAAGTTGATGGTAGAACCAATACTAGAGCTGAGGTCAAAGGAATCTTGAGCTTCTGGAAGCTCTACCCACACTCGTCTGACCACATGGATACCTTAACTGGACACCACGTGTCCCAAGAATGCAACTGAACTAAGCCAAAATTCACACTTGGAGAACTTGCATAGAGCTTCTCCTCCCTGAATCCTTATAATGCCGTCATCAAATACTGAGTATGCTACCCCTGGCTATGCGTATACGCCAGGATGTCATCAATGAATACAATAACAAAGGAGTGCAATTACTGTTGGAATACACCGTTAATCAAATACATGAACTCTACTGGGGCAATGATCAGCCCAAAAGACATCACCAGGAACTCATAACCCAACAGAAAGATCCGCTTCACTCCATAACTAAACAACATGTGAGGTCTTCCAATACACTCACAACTCGAAGCCATATATCAAATCGAGACAGAAATCAAACACTCAACAAATCTTGTCACATTTCTAGCCAACCCTTTTGTCACAAATCAGTAGTCTGAACACATCTAACCATCAAATCACATTCACCACATAGGCACAGTCACAAAGTCCCGTCAATAAGGACATCAACAGACATATAAGTCCCCAAATACATGTGCTCACACAATGAAATCTCAGCACTCACGCTACAGACAGAATCCGGCCTCAAGTCCTCCAGACTGGCCCATTATAAAAAAGGCTAAATCATATCTCATCCATGGAAGTCACAAGTCGTCGACGCACAGCAGATACCGAGCGCTCACGTGCGCATTTGAATACATTAAAGGAACTCAAAGAGTTACGCTTTTGGCTAAATAAATGAATTCGCACGACAAGATCTCAAGAATGTGAGATTTTTCCTAAGGGTTCTGCAGCCTCTCGAAGATAAGTACAGACGTCTCCGTACCGATCCGGAAGACTCTACTAAACCTGCTCATGACCGTTGAGTCCTATGTAACCTAGCAATCTGATATCAACTTGTCACGACCCCAAACCTAGACTAGCTGTGATGGCGCCTATCGTGATACTAGGCTAGCCAATTCACTGAAAATAACATTATGATTTCCCATTTAATACATCAAATATCCGAATTTTCATAATAATACCGTTTCTTAAGAATTTCAAAACAATAAGATGATTATAATATCTAAACACAACCCGAACATGTGGAGTCAAATGTCATGAGCATTTAAGAGTAGACTGCGGACGTCGTGCAGCTACCTCACAATATCCGAACAATGCTCCAAATGGGGTAGCTCAACTATCGCTCTGCCCCGGTACCTGAATCTGCACAAGGTGCAGGGAGTAACATGAGTACGCCAACTCAGTAAGTAACCAAAGTATCTAAAAACATGAGTGCAGTGACGAGAAATTAAATTTTATAGTTTCATAAGAATAAGTACCAGTAAAGGTAATAGATAAAGTTAAGAGTCCATATTTACCAAAGATTTCACAACACTCCAGTTTTTTCCGTTTAAACTTGTATAAAACATTAATCAAAATTTATCAAGAGGCTCAGTATAAAGAAAAGTGAAATCAGTAGTTTCATAAAATATCAGTCACTCGGGCATAGTGCCGGTCAAAAATAAAACCTCTCGGGCAAGCCTCTTAGTCACTCGTGACTCTACTCTCATAAGTCAATGCTCACACTCAGCACTCTCACTCATCAGGTACCATATAACAACTATTGAGGCGTGCAACCAATCCAATATATATATATATATATATATTATTGCGGCGTGCAGCCCGATCCATATAACATACGTTGTGGCGTGCAGCCCGATCCATATAATAGTCGACTGCGCTCACTGGGGGTGTACAGACTCCTGGAGGGGCTTCTACAGCCCAAGCGCTATATTGTTGCGGCTTGCAGCCCATTCCAATATATATATTGCTGCAGCATGCAGCCCGATCCATATATAATGTATATTGTTGCGCCGTGTAGCCCGATCCGTACATAATCTAAATTGTTACGGCGTGCAGCCCGATCCATATATAATGTATATTGTTGCGGCGTGCAGCCCGATCTATATAATCTATATTGCCGCGGCGTGCATCCCGATCCATAAATATCCTCACATACTCGGCTCTCGGCCTCACTCAGTCATCCTCACAAGTAACTGGGGCAATGCATCTCAACTCACGGGACTCAGCCCAAAATACCTCTTAGAGTTTCAAATCAATGTGATAACGGTGAAAATAACTACAAGTGGTAAACATGACGGAGTTCACAAATGTTCTAACATGATGGTGTGAGAATAGTGTAAAAATACCCCTGACGGTCTAAACAGGTCGGCACAAGGCCCCAAACATGGCTCACAGCGCATAAACAAGTATAGATTTCTAAAACACCAGATGTCGTAAGGTTTCAAATCGAATACACGACTTAATAGTCGCTACGGGTCGGACCAAGTCACAATCCCTATTGGTGCACGCCCACACGCTCGTCACTTCGCATGCGCGACACCTCATTTACCAAAACAATATAAAATATCGGGGTTTCATACCCTCAGGTTTAGAGTTACAATCGTTACTTACCTCAAAACAGCCTAAAAGCTACTCCGCAATGCTCTTGCCCCTCGAATCGGCACCCACATGGTCCGCTTCTATCACAAATCAGATCAATAACATCAAAATATGCTAGGGAGATGAACCTCAATCGAAACTATCAAAAATATCCACAATTCCCGAAATTTGACAAATCTGGCCCCCGGGCCTACGTCTCGAAATCCTAGAAAAATTACATTACAAGAATCCTTATCCTCCCATGAGTCCGTACATACCAAAAACATCAAAATCAGACCTCAAATGCCCCCTCAAATCATCAAAAGAAATTCCAAAATTTTCCTCCCATTTTTTCCTAATTTCCACTTTAGTTCCTCAAATTACATGGTAAAAATCAAGGCTAATTCATGAAATTAACCCAAATATGACGGAAGAAGACTTACCTCAAGAACTCTACTGAATATCTCTTCAATCTCCACCTTGTCTCGAGCTCTCAAATGAGTCTTTGCAAAAATAGACCAAACCCTCGTTTTGATGTTTAAATGATTCTGCCCAGCTGCCCTTCCTCAGTGCGTTCGTGACTAGCTCCATGCGATCACATAGAGAAATTCATCACCTCACTGCCACACGCGCCCACACTGTGCGATCGCGATAAGCCTCACGCGACCGGACTTCTCAAGACTGCCCAACCTATGCGATCGCAAACCTTATTAGCCGATCGCATAGAACAAATATGTCTGCCTCAATCTTTACTCTATGTGTTTGCGGATGAACTCACGCGATCGCAATGAACAAACCACTGCTGCCTCAGACAAGCCTATGTGATCGCATCCTTACCCCTGCGATCGCACAACAGACCTGAACACCAGCAAAATGTACAACTTTCCAACACCCAAACTTTATTTGTTAACCTCCCGAAACACACCCTAGGCCCTCGGGACCTCAACCAAACATACCAACACATCCCATAACCTTATTCAATCATAGTCGAGCCTTCGAAATGCCAAAAACACCAAAATCACATCAATTTCAAGACTATGAACTTTGAAATTTCTTTATTTCCCCAAAGATGCTAAAACCAACCAAAGCACTTCCAATTGGCCTGAAAATTTGCATACATATCCAAAATAACACTACGAACCTGTTCCAACTTCCGGAACTCAATTCTGACCCCGATAGCCTATTTTCCACTGCCGACCGGAAATAACCAAAAACTAACTTCCGCCAATTCAAGCCTAATTCGACACCGGACATCAAAACCACATTCTGAACACAGTCCTAAGTCCCAAATCAGCTAATGAAGTTATCCGGCCCATAAAATCTACATTCGGAGGTTGTTTACCAATATGTCAACTTTCGGTTGACTTTTCCAACTATTGAACCAAGATAAAAGACTAAGTGCCTCATTTCTCTCAAAAAATCGCCCCAAACCCGAGCCAACCAATCTATCACAACATAATGAAGCTGAACCACATATAGTGAAGGAGAAACGGGGAAAACGGGGCTAAACTCTCAGAACGACCGGCCCGATCGTTACACCGTCATGCTATCATTGTTATTTAATAATGTATTTGAGTCGTGGAAAATGTGTTTAGTTTCCAAAGGATGTGTCAGTCTCCGTATGCCCATGATTCATGTTGTTCTCAATGTACTTGATGTTTTGCACTAAACGACTTGTGGATGAAATTTGTAATAATGTGAAATGTGTGGGAAAGAACTCAAATTATGAAATGCGGCCAAATGCCCAGCATGAATTAACAGCCACTAGCATTTATAGAATTGAAATATGTGCGTGAAATGAGGAATGAGATGATTGAGGAAAATTTGAATATCTTGAATAAGACGGCCTAGCAGGTCGGGCCAAGATCGGGCACCATATCGCATACGTAGTGGTACTGTGCTATGAACTAAATTGGAATTGAAATAGAAATTGGTATTGTGGACACACGTCTCCAAGGGAGACGACCTAGCCGATCAGGTCGTGATCGGACTCTATATAAGAGTACAGTGGTAGTGTGAATCATGAGATGTTAATGCTAGTGATGGCCAAACTAAAGTGGTAATGATTCCCCTTGATAGATTAATTGATTCTTTATTTGATGTTGAGGTGCTTCTTATGTTCTCATTGATTTCTTGATAAATTCCTTCTTTCTTACATTTTGTTGATTTTTCATTCCTAAGGAGATGGTGTTTAGTTATACATACTAGTGCTATTCGATGGTACTAACGTCCCTTTTGCCAGGGGCGCTACATCTTTGAATAGATGTAGGTGGTCCCATAGCTGATAGTATCGATCGCAGCTAGCAGCGCATCCCCCCTTCTCAGTGACTTTGAGCCCCCTATTCTTCCAGAGGATGATGATGTACTTCTTTTGCTTTTATGTTTACACATTTTGAGGTATAGCAGGGGCCTTGTCGCCGACACGGTCATTTATATCTTTTGTATCTTCAGAGGCTCCGTAGACATTAATGTGGGTTGTATATGGGTGTTGGGAAGGTCAGTGAATTACGTAATGCTTTGGATTTCGGTTTCAAGAATTCGTAAGGTGTATGAACTTTAAAACCTAACAATGAGGTACCTAATGAATGGGCAACACTTATATGTATATATATGTTCATTTCCCTGTTTAGCTAATGATAATGTATTCCTTTGGATCATAAACGAGTCGGGTAGGAATGATTTAATAGGCTTGCTCGACCAGGTTCACTCGATGGAGTGCCAGTCGCGCTCCCCAAAGTTGGGGCGTGACAAACATGGTATCAGAGCCTAAGGTTTTAAAGTGTCATAGGATTTCTCGAACCCGTGTCTAGTAGAGCCCTTCTTATCGGTGTGTTGTAGACCACATCGATAATTAGGGGGCTACTTGGACATTTATGAATAATACCCTTCTTTGTCGTCCTATATCCTACGATAGAGTTGAATGTGAGGTTGTCCCCCTTTAACTCGTGCATTGTTCTTACTTTCAGCTAATGGAACCTAGGAAGAAAGCGAGAATTGGCCACGAAGCCAATGCCACCCCAGGAGTGGTTGTTGATCTCCCACTTGATGGTGCGGGAGAGGATAATTCCTCGACTATTACCCTTCCTAATTCTTCTACACCGGATCAGACTACACCAACTCCAACATTTGTTGTGGGTGCAACGATCCCTCCCACCGATTTTCTGGCTCCACCTCCAGCCCTAGCTTATGGTCCTAGTTTTACTAGTGAGGACCTCAGGGGAGCCATACAGATGTTGACTCAGATAGTGGCTTCCCAGGCCCAAAGATCAAATGTGACACCCAACTCTTCTAGCCAGAAAGGGGATTCTACTAGTTCTAGGGTGAATAGATTTCTTCATCTAGACCCTCCAGTGTTCACCTGTGCAAATCCCGAGGAGGACCCCCAGAATTTATTGATGAGATGTACAAGACCCTTAGAGTTATGCGTGAAACTGAGATAGAGAGAGTAGAGTTGGCTGCCTACCGTCTAAAAGGGGTGGCCTTTTCGTGGTTCGAGTTGTGGGAAGACTCCCGTGAGGAGGGACCCTCCAGCGAGGTGGAGCGAGTTTGCGGATGCCTTTGTGGATCATTTCCTGCATGCTAAGACAAGGGCAGCCCGCATAGTGGAGTTTGAGAACCTGAAGTAAGGTAGCAAGAGTGTGTGGGAATACCACATGGAGTTTGCCCGCCTGTCCATGTTGTCCACACGTTACCCACTATGGAGGCCAAGGTTCGCCGATTTGTTCAAGGACTTAGTTCTTTATCTGTGAATGAGGCTTTTACAGTTGCCTTGAATTTGGATATGAATTATGGGAAGATGGTGGAGTTTGCTCCAATCACGAAGGACTGTAAATTGAAAAACAGGATGGAGCGAGAGGGTAGTAACAAGGCCCGATCAGCGGGCTACTTCGGGGAGTCATTCAGTGATAGGAGATCGGCTTTCAGGGGAGGTTCATCAGGGCCGTCCCAGTCTGTTGCACAGTCTTCAGCCAGTGCACTGGCATCAAGGCCCAGTCAGCAGTAGCAGGGGAGTCATTTCAGGCCTAGTCAGGGCAGCAGGGGACCCCACCAGCAGGGTCGGTCAGGAGGGAGATCCCAGTAGCAGCAGAGCCCTTATGCCCTAGGTACGGGGAGATGCACTTAGGGATTTTCTACATGGAATTGCCCATATGTTATGGGTGTGGAATGAGGGGCCATATTCAGAGGCATTGTCGTGTATCTCGCCAGGGTGCGGGTAGGGGCAGATCTCAGCCATCCGGCCCAGCAGTTACTATATCCTCAGCACCCTCACCAGCTCGAGGTACTCCAGCACCCACAAAGCGGGATGCAGCTAGGGGTGGTGCACAGAGTTAGGGAGGACCTAGCCGATTCTATGCCATGAGTGGTCGTCAGAGTGCAGAGGCTTCTCCAGATGTCGTCACAAATATATTAATTTTCCAATATCATGATGTGTATGCCCTTATTGATCCTGGATCTTCTTTGTACTATGTCACTCCTTATGTTGCTCTGGGCTTCGGGATAGAACCGGAACATCTTCATGCGTTGTTCTCCATATCTACTCTGATTGGTGATTCTATTACGGTTGCACAAGTTCATAGAGATTGTGTTGCCATGGTGCGTGGTCGGGACACCCTGGTCGATCTTATCGAACTAGGGATGTTCGACTTTGATGTGATAATGGGAATGAATTGGCTTTATTCATGTTTTTCCAAACTCGATTGTCGAACCAGAACTACGAGGCTAAAATTTCCCAATGAGCCAGTGGTTGAATGGCAGGGAGATAATGTAGTGCCAATAGGTAGGTTTATTTCTTACCTTAAGGCCACGAAGATGATAAAAAGGGGTGTATTTATCATTTTGTCCTGGTTACGGACACCGATGCAGAGGCACCTACCCTTGAGTTTGTGCCAATTGTAAATGAATTCCTGATGTCTTGCTGGATGAGCTTCCTGGGATTCCACCAGACAGGGAGATTGATTTTAGGATTGATGTGATGCCAGACACACAAGCTATATCCATTCCACCTTATAGAATGGCGCTGGCGGAATTAAAAGAGCTAAAGGAACAACTGAAGGATTTGTTAGAGAAAGGTTTCATCCGACCAAGTGTGTCGCCTTGGGGCGCACCGATTCTCTTTGTCAGGAAGAAAGATGGATCGCTACGAATGTCTATTGACTACCGACAACTCAAAAAAGTCACAATCAAAAATAAATACCCATTGCCAATGATAGATGATTTGTTAGATCAATTGCAAGGTGCTAAGTTCTTTTCCAAAATTGATTTGTTGTCCAGATATCATCAATTGAATATAAGGAAGCAAGATATTCCAAAAATAGCTTTCAGAACCTGGTATGGGCATTTTGAATTTCTGGTAATATCTGTCGGGCTGACAAATGCCTTGGAAACTTTCATGGATCTTATGAATCGAGTCTTCAAGCCTTTTCTCGACTCCTTTGTGATAGTGTTCATTGACGACATTCTTGTGTATTCTCGGAATCAGGAGTATCACACTGACCACCTCAGAGCTGTTATGCAGACTCTTCATCAATACCAGTTGTATGCAAAGTTTTTGAAATGTGAATTTGGCATGAATCTGTTACATTCCTGGGTCATGTTGTCTCCAGAGAAGGGATTAGGGTCGACCCTCAAAATATTTCAGCGGTAAAGGATTGGCCTAGACCTACCACTCCAATAGAGATTCGTAGTTTTTTGGGTCTGGCCGGGTAATATAGGAGGTTCGTGGATATATTCTCCACTCTTACCTCTCCACTGACTAAATTGACACAGAAAACGGTTAAGTTCCAATGGTCCGATGCATGTGAAAGGAGCTTCCAGGAATTGAAATCAAGGTTGACTACGGCGTCGGTATTGACCCTGCCATATGGTACAAAGGGGTTTGTAGTATATTGCGATGGTTCAAGGATCGAGCTTGGGTGTGTGTTAATGCAACATGGAAAAGTTATAGCTTATTCTTCAAGGCAACTCAAGAATCATGAAAAGAATTACCCAACACATGACTTAGAGCTTACGGTGGTGATTTTTGCATTAAAAATTTGGCGGCATTATTTGTATGGGGTCCATGTGGATTTATTTACGGACCATTAGAGCCTTCAACATATCTTCAAATAGAAGGAGTTGAATCTGAGGCAGAGAAGGTGGCTTGAGTTGCTCAAAGACTACGACATTAATATTTTATATCATCCGGGGAAAGATAATGTGGTGGCAGATGCTCTCAGTCGAAAATCCATGGGTAGTTTGGCTCACTTGGAGGCTTGTCAAAGGCCATTGGCCCGGGTGGTTCACCAGTTGGCTAGTTTGGGGGTTCGTCTTGCGAACTCTAATGAGGGAGGAGTAATTGTGCAGAATAGGGCGGAATCATCGCTTGTGGCAGAAGTCAAAGAAAAGCAATATAATGATCCATTATTGGTACAGCTGAAGGAGGGAATCCATAAAAACAAGACCTCAGCTTTTTCTCTTGGTATGGATGATAGTACATTACGGTACCAAGGGAGATTATGTGTTCCAGTTATCGACAGTCTTCGGGAAATAATCATGGTAGAAGCTCATACTTCTAGATATTATGTGTACCCAGGTTTTACAAAAATGTATCATAATCTCAAAGAAGTATATTGGTGAAATGACATTAAGAGGAACGTGGCGGACTTTGTGGCAAGGTGTCCGAATTGTCAACAAGTGAAGGCCGAGCATCAACGTCCTGGTGGGTTGGCACAAAGCATAGAAATTCCAATGTGGAAATGGGAAATGATCAATATGGATTTTGTAGCGGTCTTACCGTGCACTCCGTGCAAGTTTAACTCAATTTGGCTAATCGTGGACTGACTCACGAAATCAGTGCACTTCTTGCCAGTTAAATCTACCGACACAGCAGAATAGTATGCTCTGTTGTATTTCAAGGAAATAGTCAGGTTACATGGAACTCCACTCTCAATCATTTCAGATTGTAAGGCTAAGTTCACAGCTAACTTTTGGAAGAAATTTCAGCAAGGTCTGTGTATGCATGTAAATCTCAGCATAACATTTCATCCCCAAACCGACGGGCAAGCAGAGCGGACTATTCAGACACTTGAGGTCATTTTGCGGGCTTTTGTTCTTGATTTCAAAGGTAGTTGGGATGATCATTTACCACTTATCGAGTTTTCTTATAATAACAACTTCTATGCTAGTGTTCAAATGGCACCATTTGAGGCATTGTATGGTAAAAGATGTAGATCTTCCCTTGGGTGGTTCGAGATCGGGGAAGCTAAACTGATAGGGCCAGACCTTGTTCATCAGGCTACGGAAAAGGTTAAAATCATTAAGGAGCGGTTGAAATCTACTCAGGGTCGCCAAAAAGCTTATGCGGACGTTCGTCGTAGATATTTAGAGTTCAAGGAAGAGGATTGAGTATTCTTGAAGGTGTCCCCCATGAAGGATATTATGTGATTTGGAAAGAAAGGGAAATTGAGTCCGAGGTACGTCGGGTTGTATAGAATCATTCAAAGGATTTGTTAGGTAGCGTACAAGATTGAGCTACCACCTGAAATGTCATTGGTGTACCCGGTATTACATGTGTCTATGTTGAAGAAAGTAGTGGGAGATCCCTCATCTATTTTGCCAATAGAGACCATTGCGGTTAATGATGAATTTTCATATGAAGAGCCTCCCGTTGCCATTATTGATAGGCAAGTCCGGAAGTTGAGAAACACAGAGATTGCCTCCGTGAAAGTATCGTGCCAAACCAGCAAGTTGAGGAGGCTACTTGGGAGGTCGAGGATGAAATGAAAAATAAGTACCCGCATTTGTTTGAATAGCCATCTAATAGTTCTATGACAAATTTTCCCATAAATTTGGCATTACTTGTTCAACTAATGTAAAGATATCCCTTCTTAGTTATATGTCCCTTATGATGCCCCGGTTGGTATTGTGTTGCATTCTATTGTGTTGTTTGATCATATATACGTTGTTAAGATGTGTTCTGGGGGTTCTCTAGCAGGTAGATAGGCATACAAAGGAGACTCTGGAAAAAATTTCAGAAAATTTAGGAGTTAGTCAAAATTTGAGACTGATAGTGTGTAGTATAACTGAAGTTGTAGTAGGTGAACCTTGATCCTCATTCGAGGACGAATGATCTTAAATGGGGGAGGATGTAAGGCCCCATAAAATTCTACCTAGAAACCTGGTACTTCGTGATGTCAAGATTAGATTTACATGTGCGATTTAGAATATTTGGATTGAACAATACGTTTTTTGGAGTAACGGAAAATGTTTTAAAATGTGCGCGTTTCTATGGACCATTATGCGGCCGCATAATCTCTCTGCGGACCGCGTAATGGCCGTAGAGTAAATCAGAAGACTGGCCAATTTTGAGGCCAGTTATGCGGTGGATTATGCGGTCGATTAATCATTATGTGGACTGTATATTGATCGCATAATCGCCCCTGAGCTTCTGCGAAGGGAGTTATGCGGTGCAATATGCTTTTACTGTATAACAAGTATGTGGACCGCATACTGATCGCATACACGGTCTGAAAGTTCAAGCCCTAAAGGCCTGTTTTTGCGGTCACTTTGCGGACCACATATCCTATATGCGACCGCAGACCGTGTCGAGGTACCCATTTTTCTTATTTTAAAACCCGACCCTATCCCGTTAAAAACTCATATTAAACCTCATTTGAGCTATTTTCTGATAGTTTTAGAGTGAGTGAGAGAGTTCTAAGAGGGAGAAGTTAATCTTCACACCAAATCCATTAATTATTGCTAAGTCCTTGAAGATTATAAAGGAGGTTCTCACATCACAGTTAAGAATCTAGGGCTAGCTCAGCAATTTTGAAATTCATTCTGAAATGGGTACCTACCAAGATAGTTCATGGGCTTGGGGTTAATTGTTTTGCATGCATGGGTGGTAAGGGACTTAGGATCAATATGAGCTAAAAATGGCTAAGAATGGGGAGAGGGCTGGTGTAATAAAACCTTAATTAACAAATGATGTATGATAAGATGCTCAAGTGAGCTAAAATCATGATCATTCTCCTAATTTTTGGGTTCAATTTGTCATATTGCTGAGTAGATTGAGATTGCGCAGAGTTCCAGATAACTGTAGAGCCTAAGGAAGCACAATTGAGGTATGTATGGCTAAAAACTCCTATTCTTAGAACTCGAACCCCCATGGTGCCCCTACGATTTGGTGTAAGTTGTAAATCTTGGATGATGTAGGAGATGATATCGTAACGTGCATGGTAATAAAGATTTGTGTGTAATATGTATTCAAATGCTCCCCGTCATGCAATGATTGTTATTTAATAATTAGTGGATTCGTGAAAAATGTGTTTAATTGCCAAAGGATGTGGCAGTCTCCGTATGCCCATGATTCATGTTGTTCTCATGTGTACTTGATATTTTTCACTAAACGACTTGTGTATGAAATTTTTAATAATGTGAAAAGTGTGGGAAAGAACAAAAATTGTGAAATGCGTCCAAGTGCCAAGAATGAATTAACCATTGTGGCCACTAGCATTTATGGAATTGAAATATGTGCGTGAAATGAGGAATTAGATGATTGAGGAAAATTTGAATGTCTTGAATAAGACGGCCTAACTGATCGGGCTGGGATCGGACACCATGCCGCACACATGGTGGTACTGTGCTATGAACTGAATAGGAATTGAAACAGAAATTGGTATTACGGACACACGTCTCCAAGGTAGACGACTTAGCCGATCGGATCGTGATCGGACTCCGTATAAGAGTACAGTGGTAGTGTGAATCATAAGATGTTAATGTTAGTGATGGTCAAACTAAAGTGGTAATGATTCCCCTTGATGGATTAAGTGATTCTTTATTTGATGTTGAGGTGCTGCCAATATTCTCATTTGATTTCTTGATTAACTACATTCTTTCTTGCATTTTGTTGATTTTTATTTTCTAAGGAGATGGTGTTTAGTTATATATACTAGTGCTATTCGATGGTACTAACGTCCCTTTTTCCCCGGGCTCTACATCTTTGAATGGATATAGGTGGTCCCACAGGAGATAGTACCGGTTGTAGCTTGCGGCGCATCCTTCCTTCTTAGTGACATTGGTGAGCCCCCCTATTCTTCCAGGGGATGATGATGTACTTCTTTTGCTTATATGTTTACACATTTTGAGGTATAGCTGGGGTCTTGTCACCACCATGGTCATTTATGTATTTTGTGTCTTTAGAGGCTCCGTAGACATTAATGTGGGTTGTATATGGGTGTTGGGAAGGTCAGTGAATTACGTAATGCTTTGGATTTCGGATTCAATAATTTGTAAGTTGTATGAACTTTAAAACCTAACAATGAGGTACCTAATTAATGGGCAACAGTTATATGTATATATATGTTCATTCACATGTTTAGCTAATGATAATGTATTCCTTTGGATCATGAATGTAACGACCCGGCCGGTCATTTTGTGAGGTTAGCCCCGTTTCCCCTATTTCTGCTTTATCATATGTTCCTTAGCCTATTTATCTTGTGTTGGGTCGGTTGGTTCGGGTTCGGAGTGGTCGTGGTTAGAACAGAGACACTTAGTCTCTTCAATTGGCTTAATAGTTAGAAAAGACAACTGGGAGTTGACTTATTGGTAAACAACCTCAGAATGTAGATTTTATGGCTCAGATAGCTTCATTAGGTGAGTTGGGACTTAGGAGTGTGTTCGGAATGTGGTTTTGATGTCCGGTGTAGAATTAGGCTTGAATTGGCGAAAGTTAGTTTGTGGCGATTTCCGGTCGGTAGTGGAAAATAGGCTATCGGGGTCGGAATGGAATTCCGAAAGTTGGAGCAGGTTCGTAATGTCATTTTGGATATGTGCGCAAATTTTCAGGTCAATCGGATGTGTTTTGGACGGTTTCGGCGTACTTGCTGAAATTTAGAACTTTCAAAGTTCATACGCTTGAATTTGATGTGATTTTGGTGTTCCTGCGTTGATTTTGGTGTATCGAAGGCTCGACTGAGTTTGAATGAGGTTATGGGATGTGTTGGTATGTTTGGTTGGGTCCTGATGGGCTCGGGATTTATTTCCAGTGGTTAGCGGAGGTTTCGACTTAGGAATTTGCAGCGAAGCTGCCGCTGGTGCCATTTTACTAGTGTGGCCGCACCCGCAGATGGGGAGGCACAGCTGCGATGGTCCTTGGGCAAGTACGTAAGAGGGGGACCTGGCCATGGAGCGTAGATGTGGATGCCTGGCCGCGCCTGTGAGCCCGCAAGTGTGAGAAGAGGGCCGCAGGTGCGGAAGTCCGGACATAAGTCATTTTCGCAGGTGCGCACCTTGGAAAGTTGGTGCGGAAAATCTTCCGCAGGTGCGGATTAACTAGGCAGGAAGTATATATATGTGCCTCCGAGAAATTTTGACATTTTTCTTAACTTTTGCATGTGGGTTAAGTCGTTTTGAGAGCAATTTGGAGGGGGATTTCGAGGGTCTTCAGTGGAGGTAAGTTTCTCGGACTATAAACTCGATTCTATGTTGTTATGTGACAGATTAGACTTGGAATTAGTAGATTAAATGGCATAAATTGAGGGTTCAGGGCTAGGGATATTAAAACTTGTAATTAAGGAGTTTAGGGGTCGTTTGTGGTCTGATTTTGATGCATTTTATATGTGTAGACTCAGGAAAGTATGAGGATTATTGTGATGCAATTTTATTCGAAATTCGAGATGTGGGCCCGGGGCTCGGGTTTGGCCAGTTTCGGGAATTGTGCCTAATTTTGATAGTTTTCGATTGGGGTTCATCTCTCTGGCATATTTTGATGTTATTGATCTGATTTGTGATAGACTCGGAGAATTTGGGAGCCAATTCGAAGGGCAAGGGCATTGCGAAGTAGCTTTTGGGCTGTTTTGAGGTAAGTAACGATTGTAACTCTAAACCTGAGGGTATGAAACCCCAGTATTTTATATTGTTTTGATAAATGAGGTGACGCACATGCTAGGTGACGAGCGTGTGGGCGTGCACCGATAGGGATCATGACTTGGTCCGTCCCGTAGCAACTATTAAGTTGCGTATTCGATTTGAAACCTTACGACATCCTATATTTTAGAAAGTTACACTTGTTTATAGGATGTGAGCCATGATTGGGGCCTTGTGCCGACCTGTTTAGACCCTCAGAGGTACTTATACACTATTCTCACACTATCCCGATAGAACAATTGTGAACCTAGTCATGTTTTCTACTTGTTATTATTTTCAGTGTTATCACACTGTTTTGAAATTCTGAGAGGTATTTCGGGCTGAGTCCCGTGAGTTGAGATGAATTGCCCGAGTGGCTGGTGAGGATGACTAAGTGAGGCTGAGAGCCAGATATGTGAGGATAGTTATGGATCGGGTTGCACGCCGCAATAATATATATTTTGTATATTACATATGGATCGGGCTGCATGCCACAACAATATATATATTATATATGGATCGGGCTACATGCCGCAGAAATATACATATTGGATCGGGCTGTACGCTGCAGCAATATAGCGCTTGGGCTGTAGGAGCCCCTCCGGAGTCTGTACACCCCCAGTGGGCGTAGTCGACTATTATATGTATCGGGCTACATGCCGCAGCGTATGTTATATGGATTGGTCTGCACACCGTAGCAGTGTGTATATATATATACATATATGTATTGGATCAGGCTGCCCGCCGCAGCAGTTGTGTGTATTCACGGTACTTGTTGAGTACGAGTGTTTAGTGTGAGCATGAGATACTGATAGTGGAGTCACGAGTGACTGAGAGACTTTATTTCTGAGTGATATTGTGCCCGAGGGGCTTATATTTTATGAAACTACTATTTTCACTCTTCTTTACACTGAGCCTCTGATTATAATGTGGGACAAATGTTTTTATACGAGATTTTAAATGGAAACTGGAGTTTTATGAAATATTCGGAATGTAGATTCCTCACTTGATTTATTTATTTCCACTGTTACTTATTATATGGATTTACATGATTTATAAATGCTCGTCACTACACTCATTTTTTTAGTTACTTTGATTACTTACTGAGTTGGCGTACTCACGTTACTCCCTACACCTATGTGTGTAGATCAAGGTACCGGAACATCTCACTAGTTGATTTTTGGACGTGGTTAGAGTTTGTTCGAGGATCGAGGTAGCTGCTCAGCATCCCCAGCCCACCTCCTTTCCTTTCCTCAGTTCATAGTTTTGTCTTTTGTACTTCAGACTTTGTAGTAACAAGTCACCTTATTGTACATTGTATTTATAGTCCTAGATGCTCATGACAGTTGGCTCCAGGTTTTGGGGTAGTGTATAAATTGTTCCTTTCATTTTGTTGCTTTAATATCCTTAAGTAAAAGAAAATCTTTTTGGTGAAAGGCCGGTATAGTTTTGGAGATTATGACATATTGATAGTCTGTAATGGTTGGCTAGCCTAGTTCCATGATAGGCGCCATCACGGCTGGCTTAGGATTTGGGGTCATGACAAGTTGGTATCAGATCCTAGGTTACATAGGACTCAACGGTCATGAGCAAGTTTAGTAGAGTCTTGTGGATCGGTACGGAGACGTCTGTACTTATCTTCGCGAGGCTGCAGAACCCTAAGGAACAATATCATTTTTCTTGAATTCTGTCGTGCCATTTTGTTGATTCTTGAAATCTAAGCTTCTGTTGTTTCATTCTCTCACAGATGGTGAGTACTCGCACTACCGATCAGGGTGATCAACCACCAGCTAGACCAGCGAGAGGTCGAGGCCGCGGTCGAGACCGTGGTAGAGGTAGGGGCCAACCCATGCAGCAGCCAGGGCAGTACCAGTTGATCCCCCTACTATTCAGGATCAGATTCCCGCCACAGATACTCCAGCGGGTCAGGCTCAGGCACCGGCAGTGCCGATTGTTATTCAGGTTCTTCAGGAGACCTTGGCCCAGATCCTGACAGTATCTACCACCTTTGCTCAGGCAGTTGCTGCATCTTTTAATGCTGCTACTTCTCAGGTCGGGGGAGGCAGTCAGACTCTAGCTGCCCAGACACCTGAGCAGGTTACTCAGGTCCATCAGACACCGGGGGCCGTTCCAGCCCAGCTGGTTGCTCCAGTTCTGGGCTTCGTGGTTCCAGCTATGCCAGATGATGAGCAGCGTAGGCTGGAGAGATTTAGTAGACTTCAGCCTCCGATATTTAGTGGTGCTGAGGGTGAGGATGCCCAGGATTTTCTTGATAAGTGTCAAAGGATGCTTCGTACTGCTGGGATTCTGGAGACTAGTGGGGTCTCGTTTGCTACTTTTCAATTTTCTGGTGCGGCTTTAACTTGGTGGGAGTCTTTTGAGAGGCGTAGGCATGTTGATTCAACATCCCTCACCTAGCAGCAGTTCTCCACTATCTTCTTGGAGAAGTATATACCCCAGTCTCACAAGGAGGAGCAGCGCAGGCATTTTGAGCAGCTGCATCAGGGGGAGCTATCAGTGATGCAGTATGAAATGCGGTTTTCAGAGTTGGCTCGTCATGCCACCGAGTTGGTCCTTACTGATAGGGAGAGGATTAGGAGGTTCGTGGATGACTCACTTATCTGCTCTGCCTTTTCATGACTCGGGAGAGAGTATCAGGTGGTACCTTCGAGCAGGTTGTTTATATTGCTAGAGATATTGAGTCGGTTCGCCACTAGGAGCGGAAAGAGAGGCAGGCCAAGAGGCTTCGTGGATCGGGTGGTTCTAGTGGTGCTCCTTCCAGGGGACAGATTCAGCATAGTAGAGGTTGTTCATTCAAGCCTGCTCAACCAGTCCGCCCAGCCTATAGCGGTGCATCTTCGGGGCATGGTCCCTGCAGTTCTCAGCCAGGCCGTTCTTCATTCGGTGCCCTTCCAGCCCAGAGTGGAGCTCGAGCACCATCAGTTCAGGGTTCCTCTATGCATGGTTCTTCTGGTGGCCATTATGGTGCCAGGGGTTCCTTCTAGTCCCCGTCTCCAGCTCCAGGGAGTTATTATGAGTGTGGAGAGTTCGGGCATATGAGGAGGCAGTGTCCTCATCTTCTTGGAAGTCCATCTCAACTGAGGAGCCAGCCTTCGACTTCAGCTCCAGTTACTTCAACACCAACCCAGGCAGCCAGGGGTGCTGGTCAGTCAGCTAGAGGCCGCCCTAGAGGGGGAGGTTGAGCAGGTGGAGGTCAGGCCTGTATGTATGCGTTTCCTGCCAGGCGAGATGATATGGCCTCCGATGCTTTGGCTTTATTTGACCCTGGTTCTACCTATTCCTATGTTTCGTCATATTTTGCCCATTTTCTAGATATGCCCCGTGAGTCTTTAGTTACGTCTGTTCATGTGTCGACTCTGGTGGGCGATACTATTGGTTTAGACGATGTGTATCGGTCGTATGTGGTATCTATTGGGGGTCTGGAGACCCTAGTGGACCTACTGTAACTCAACATGGTCTATTTTGATGTGATATTGGGCGTGGACTGGTTATCTCTATGGCATGTTATTCTTGATTGTCACGTTAAGACCGTGACCTTAGCTATGCCAGGACGTCCGAGGGTTGAGTGGAGAGGTTCTTTTGAGTATGTGCCTAGCAGGGTGATTTCCTACCTGAAGGCCCAGCGTATGGTTGAGAAGCGGTGTTTATCATATCTGGCTTTTGTGAGGGATGTTAGTGGTGAAACTCCCGCTATTGATTCGGTTCCTGTGGTCTGTGACTTTCCGGACGTGTTTCATGCAGACCTGCCAGGCATGCCACATGACAGGGACATTGATTTTGGTATTGACCTGGTGCCAAGAACTCAGCCTATTTCTATTCCACCTTATAGTATGGCACCAGCGGAGCTGAAGGAATTAAAGGAGCAGCTTCAGGAACTCCTAGATAAGGGGTTCATTTGGCCTAGTGTATCACGTTGGGGTGCACAGGAGTTGTTTGTGAAGAAGAATGATGGTTCTATGCGTATGTGTATTGATTATCGGCAGCTGAACAGAGTTACGATGAAGAACCGGTATCCCTTTCCTCATATAGATGACTTGTTTAATCAGTTGCATGGTACCAGGGTATTTTCAAAGATTGACTTGCGTTCAGGCTATAATCAGTTGAGCTTCGGGGGCCAGACATTCCGAAGACTGCTTTCAGGACTAGATATGGTCATTATGAGTTTCTGGATATGTCATTCGGGCTGACCAATGCCCCAACAACCTTTATGCACTTGATGCACAGTGTATTCCAGCCTTTTCTGGATTCTTTTGTCATCGTGCTTATTGAGTATATCTCGGTGTATTCCCAATCTTGGGAGGATCAAGAGCAGCATTTGAGAGTTGTGCTTCAGACCCTGAGGGAGAAGAGATTGTATGCAAAATTTTTAAAGTGTGAGTTTTGGCTTGATTTATTAGCGGTGTTGGGGCACGTGGTGTCCAGTGAGGGTATTCAGGCTGATCCGAAGAAGATAGAGGCGGTACAGAGCTGGCCTAGACCGTCATCATCTACCGAGATTCGCAGTTTCCTTGGTTTGACAGGGTACTATCGTTGTTTAGTAGAGGGATTTTCATCTATTGCAGCACCTATGACCGACTGACCCAGAAGGGTTCTCAGTTCAGGTGGACTGAGGAGTGTGAGGAGAGCTTTCAGAAGCTAAAGTTAGCTTTGACTACAGCTCCAGTATTGGTTTTGCCTACGAGATTATTATACAGTTTACTGTGATGCCTCGAGAGTTGGGTTGGAGCGCTTTTGATGCTGGACAGTAGGGTGATTGCCTACGCGTCCAGACAGTTGAAGGTGCACGAGAAGAATTATCCAGTGCACAATCTTGAGCTAACAGCTATTGTCCATGCATTGAAGATTTGGCGTCATTATTTATATGGAATGCATTGTGAGATTTTCACTGATCACCGTAGCTTGCAGCATCTGCTTAAGCAGAAGGATCTAAATTTGCGTCAGAGGAGATGGTTGGAGCTTTTCAAGGATTATGACATCATTATTCTATATCATCTGGGGAAGGCCAATGTAGTGGTTGCTGCCCTAAGTCGTAGAGCAGAGAGTTTGGGGAGTCTATCCTACCTTCCATTAGTAGAGCGACCATTAGCACTTGATGTTCAGGCTTTAGCGGGTAAGTTGGTGAGATTGGATCTATCAGAGCCCCCGCGGGTATTGGCTTGTGTAGCCTCCAGGTCATCTCTTTATGATCAGATTAGAGCACGCCAGTATGATGATCCACACTTACTCGTTCTTCAGAATAAGATCAGTCGCGATGATGCCAGGGATGTGGTTATTGGTGATGATGGGGTCATGAGGATGCATGGCTGGATTTGCATGCCCAATGTGGATGGACTTCGAGATTTGATTCTGGCTGAGGCCCATAGTTCGCGGTATTCCATCCATCCGGGTGCCGCAAAGATGTATCAGGATCTGAGACAGCATTATTGGTGGAGGCGGATGAAGAGGGATATTGTTGAGTTCGTGGCTCGGTGTCTCAACTGTCAGCAGGTCAAGTATGAGCACCAGAGGACGGGTGGATTGCTTCAGAGATTAGATATTCCGGAGTGGAAGTGGGAGCGGATCACCATGGACTTCGTAGTTAGGCTTCCACAGACTTCGAGGAGGTTTGATGCTATATGGGTTATTGTGGATCGACTGACCAAGTCCGCGCACTTCATTCCTTTTGGTACTACTTATTCTTCGGAGTAGTTAGCGAGGATATATATCAGGGAGATTGTCCGGTTGCATGGGGTCCCAGTTTCTATCATTTCTGACAGAGGTACTCAGTTGACATCTCAGTTTTGGAGGGCCGTGCAGAGGGAGTTAGGTACTCAGGTCGAGTTGAGCACAGCGTTTCATACTCAGACCGACGGGCAGTCACAGCGTACTATTCAGATTTTGGAGGATATATTGCATGTCTGTGTCATTGATTTTGGGCGTTCGTGGGACCAGTTTCTGCCACTCGCGGAGTTTGCATACAATAATAGTTATCAGTCGAGTATCCAGATGGCTCCGTATGAGGCTTTATATGGTAGGAGGTGCAGATCTCCGGTTGGTTGGTTTGAGTCGGGCGAGGCTAGGCTATTGGGCACAGACATGGTTCAGGATGTGTTGGGTAAGGTAAAGTTGATTCAGGAGCGGCTTCGCACGGCGTAGTCTAGGAAGAAGAGTTGTGCGAACCGGATGGTCCGAGATGTGTCTTTCATGGTTGGGGAGAGAGTTCTGCTGAAGGTGTCACCCATGAAGGGTGTTATGAGGTTCGGGAAGAGGGGAAAGCTGAGTCCTCGGTTAATTGGGCCATTTGAGGTGCTTCAGAGGATTGGGGAGGTGGGTTATAGACTTGCCTTGCCTCTCAGCTTATCGAGTATTCATTCGGTGTTCCATGTTTCGATGCTCCGGAAGTATGTTGGTGACCGTCTCATGTTTTGGACTTCAGCAGGGTTCAGCTCGAGGGTGATATGTCATATGACATAGAGCTAGTGGCTATTATGAGTCGTCAGGTCAGAAAGCTGAGGTCTAAGGATATAGCTTCAGTGAAGGTTCAATGAAGAGGGCAGCCGGTGGAGGATGCCACTAGGGAGATCGAGCGGGAGATGCGGAATTGATATCCTCACTTATTCGAGACTCTAGGTATGTTTCTAGACCTGTTCGAGGACGAACGCTTGTTTAAGAGGGGGAGGATGTAACGACCCGGTCGGTCAGTTCGTGAGATTAGACCTGTTTCCCCCGTTTATGCTTTATCATATGTTTTTTTGCCTATTTATGTTGTGTTGGGTCGGTTGGTTCGGGTTCGGAGTGGTCGTGGTTAGAACCGAGACACTTAGTCTCTTAAATTGGCTTAATACTTGGAAAAGTCAACTGGGAGTCGACTTATTGGTAAACGACCTTAGAATGAAGATTTTATGGCTCGGTTAGCTTCTTTAGGTGATTTGGGACTTAGGGGTGTGTTCAGAATGTGGTTTTGATGTCCGGTGTAGAATTAGGCTAGAATTGGCGAAAGTTAGTTTTTGGCGATTTCCGGTCGACAGTGGAAAATAGGATATCGAGGTCGGAATGGAATTCCTGAAGTTGGAGCAGGTTCGCAATGTCATTTTGGATATGTGCGCAAATTTTCAGATCAATCAGATGTGTTTTGAATGGTTTCGGCATCCTTGGTGAAATTTAGAAGTTTCAAAGTTCATAGGCTTGAATTTTATGTTATTTTGGTGTTTGTGCGTTGATTTTGGTGTTCCGAAGGCTTGACTAAGTTTGAATGAGGTTATGGGATGTGTCGGTATGTTTTGTTGGGGTCCCGAGGGGCTCGAGATTTATTTCGGGTGGTTAGCGGAGGTTTGGACTTAGGAATTTGCAGCAAAGCTGCTGCTGGTGCCATTTTACTGGTGTGGCCGCACCTACAGATGGGGAGCCGCAGGTGCGATGGTCCTTGCGTAGGTGCAGAAGAGGGGGGCTGCCAAGGAGCGCAGGTGTGGACGCCCGGTCGCGCCTGCGAGCCCGCAGGTGCGAGAAGAGGGCCGCAGGTGCGGAAGTCCGGACTTAAGTCATTTTTGCAGGTGCGCACCTAGGTCCGCTGGTGCGGAAAATCTTCCGCAGGTGTGGATTAACTGGGCAGGAAGTGTATGTATGTGTCTCCGCAAAATTTTAGCATTTTTCTTCACTTTTGCATGCGGGTTGAGTCATTTTGAGAGCAATTTGGAGGAGGATTTCGAGGGTCTTCAGTGGAGGTATGTTTCTCGGACTATACACTCGATTCTATGTTGTTATGTGACGGATTAGACTTGGAATTAGTAGATTAAATGGCATAAATTGGGGGTTTAGCGCTTGGGAAATTGAAACTTGTAATTAAAGAGTTTAGGGGTGGTTTGTGGTCGGATTTTGATGCATTTTACATATGCAGACTCGGGAAAGTATGAGGATTATTGTGATGCAATTTTATTCGAAATTCGAGATGTGGGCCCGGGGCTCGGGTTTGGCCAGTTTCGGGAATTGTGCCTAATTTTGATAGTTTTCGATTGGGGTTGATCTCCCTAGCATATTTTGATGTTATTGATATGATTTGTGATCGACTCGGAGCATTTGGGAGCCAATTCGAAGGGCAAGGGCATCACGGAGTAGCTTTTGGGCTATTGTGAGGTAAGTAACGATTGTAACTCAAAACCTGAGGGCATGAAACCCCGGTATTTTATATTGTTTTGATAAATAAGGTGACGCACATGCTAGGTGACGAGCGTGTGGGAGTGCATCGATAGGGATCTTGACTTGGTCCGTCCTGTAGTGATTATTAAGCCGCGTATTCAATTTGAAACCTCACGACATCCTGTATTTTAGAAAGTTACACTTGTTTATGGGTTGTGAGCCATGATTGGGGCCTTGTGCCGACCTGTTTAGACCCTCAGAGGTACTTTTACACTATTCTCACCCTATCCTGATAGAACAATTTTGAACCCAGTCATGTTTTCTACTTGTTGTTATTTTCATTGTTATCACACTGCTTTGAAATTCTGAGAGATATTTTGGGCTGAGTCCTGTGAGTTGAGATGAATTGCCTGAGTGGCTTGTGAGGATGACTAAGTGAGGCAAGAGAGCCAGATATGTAAGGATAGTTGTGGATCGGGCTGCACGCCGCAACAATATATATGTTGTATCTTACATATGGATCGGGTTGCCCGCCGCAGCAATATATATATTATATATGGATTGGGCTGCACGCCACAACAATATACATATTGGAGCGGGCTGCACACCGCAACAATATAGCACTTGGGCTGTAGGAGCCCGTCCGGAGTCTGTACACCCCCAGTGGGCGCAGTCGACTATTATATGGATCAGGTTGCACGCTGCAACGTATGTTATATGGATCGGGATGCACGCCGCAATAGTGTGTATATATATATATATATATATACATATATGTATTGGATCGGGCTGCCCGCCGTAGCAGTTGTGTGTATTCATGGTACTTGTTGACTACAAGTGTTTAGTGTGAGCATGAGATACTGATAGTGGAGTCACGAGTGACTGAGTGGCTTTCCCGAGAGGCTTTATTTGTGAGTGATATTGTGCCCGAGGGGCTTATATTTTATGAAACTACTGTTTACACTCTTCTTTACACTGAGCCTCTGATGATAATGTGGGACAAATGTTTTTATACGAGATTTTAAATGGAAACTGAAGTTTTATGAAATATTCGGAATGTAGATTCCTGACTTGATTTATTTATTTCTGCTCTTACTTATTATATGGATTTACATGATTTATAAATGCTCGTCACTATACTCAATTTTTTAGTTACTTTGATTACTTACTGAGTTGGCGTAATCGCGTTACTCCCTACACCTCTGTGTGCAGATCTAGGTACCGGAACATCTCACTAGTTGATTTTCGGACGTGCTTGGAGTTTGTTCGAGGATCGGGGTAGCTGCTCAGCGTTCCTAGCTCACCTCATTTCCTTTCCTCAGTTCATTATTTTTTCTTTTCTACTTCAGACTTTTGTAGTAGCAAGTCACCTTATTGTACATTGTATTTCTAGTCCTAGATGCTCATGAATGTTGGCTCCAGGTTTTGGGGTAGTGTATAAGTTGTTCATTTTTATTTTGGTGCTTTAATCTGCTTAAGTAAAAGAAAATCTTTTTTGCCAAAGGCCGGTATAGTTTTGGAGGTTATGAAATATTGATAGTATGTAATGGTTGGCTAGCCTAGTTCCATGATGGGCGCCATCACGGACGGCTTAGGATTTGGGGTCGTGACAATGAACGAGTTGGGTGGGAAATATTTAATAGGCTTGATCGACCAGGTTCACTCGATGGAGCGCCGATCGTGCTCCCCAAGGTTGGGGCGTGACATTTAGTGTATTTTAATATTATGTTGTTCCCTTAATTGTTATGTTGTGCCCTTAATTGTTATGTAGTGCCCTTTAGTGTAATAAACCTTATAATAAATTTTAGCTTATGGTAGTTGACTTTGTTTATAGCCATTTAGAGTAGTGTTACTTTTGTGTGCTTTAAGATTCTGTAGTGTAGAATAAAAACTACGTGTTTTCCTTAACAAACTCGGTTAGAGTACTTAATTATGGATTTAATGTAAAAGTAGATAATTATAAAATATTAGATATGAATCTTAAAATAACCATTTGACATTACAAAAGAGACGCTGCATGAAGTTTGGAAAAATATGACAGTTAAGAAACAAATCATCACGAATGAAGAAAAATCAAAATTACTTACTATTAAGTTTGTAGTATTTTTTATATGATTAACTATTGAATATATCTTGATTACTTATGAAATTTTAATATTTAATTTTGTTATAATGCAAAAGAAAAACTTTAAAAAGATGATTGTTCAAACAAATCCTGTACAATTATAGTAAAACAAAATATAGGAAACTAACATATGACATATTAATATAGGAAATTTAACAACATAAGTATCTGTTATATGATTAATTACTAAAATATATTTTTAGTTATTGAAATTAATTATTTAATTTGATGTTAACCCTATAAATATCTGAAAAAGATGATAGTTCAAACATAAAGCCTTTCGTATTGTAGTAAAAAATGTAAGAAAATAACATATAAACCAATATAGAAAATTTATCAAACTAAGTATTTTTATATGAATACATATTAATTATATCATGTATAGAATTAATTCTTTAATTCTATTATACCCAAAAATAGTTGAAAACTATGAGAGTTTAAAAAAACCCTACCGAATTCTAGTCAAAAAGTGTAAGAAACTAACATATAAAATAATAATATAGAAAATGTATCAACCTAAGTAAAAATATACAAAAATTATCCATTAAATATTAATACAAAATATATTCCAATATATTTAAAGATGTTAAACAATTAAACAAAAAATTACTTTAATTAATATTGTTCAATTTTCAGTCATTGCCATAGAGCTTTCTCTTGTGCATCATGGACCTGCATCTCGAGAGCTACTGTTGCTCTAGGGCAACCATAGGTCTTCACACATCTGGAATGGGCAGTGTCTGTACCAGACCTTCCAGTCCAGACATATAGACAATATGTGGGAGTTTATTAGGGACCACCCACTGCATTTTCGTATAGTTAGACGCCTTCAGAGGATGGGTTTTTACATGATCATAGCGATCGGCTGGTTACAGTTTGATTGGGTGCTGATCACAGCTATGATAGAGCGGTAGTGACAAGAGACGCACACATTTCGTCTACCCATCGACGAGGCTAACATCACGCTAGAGGACGTGGAGGTTCTTTTCAGGATGCCCGTTTATGGTATACATGTATCTTACTTGCATGCTCTTAGAGACCATACATGAGAGGATTACCTTCATATGTTGTAGAGGCTCACCGGTTTCCAGCCTGCGGAGCCGACTGTGTTGAGTGGGTCTAGTCGACTGCAGCTGACGCTTGTTAGGTAGCATCTGACGATGATAGAGTGAGGATTACTGATGATTCATCGTCAAAGGATATCGAGCGAGATACGAGGTTGTTGCTAGTGATGACGTTTGGTGGTATATTGTTCCCGAACACTTCGGGAAACCTAGTCAGCTTACGATTTCTACATCATCTGGAGTGGCTAGATGATTTATCTCGTTACAGGTGGGGTACAACTGTTTATCATACCTGTATAGGCAGATATGTCAGGCGTGCATGGGCACCCAGAGAGACCTTACCAGTTTTATATCGTTGTTGCAGGTGAAAACATACTCAATTCTTTTCATGATTGTAACATATATCGTAAAAATACCTTAAATTTTACGTCCACAATCTATATTTGATTTGGGCCTGGGAGCGGTTCCTGCAGTTCCAGCCACCTCTTCCACCGATAGCTCCGGATGCACCACCTCAACCGTTTCTCCCGCTTGCTTGGAGGTGGGTTGATAGACGAGGCCACGCCCGCGAGGTCGAGGATTGACAACGTCTCCCTATTACAGGGATTTGTTAGATTCACTTGAAGGCGCTCAGGTACATATATACTTAAGTTTACTTGGCCTGGCTTGATATGTGTTGAATTTACTCACGATTCGTGTGTTTAATAAAGAGTTCATATGGAGGCCATACCATGACACGCACATAGCTGGATTTCTAGATTATTGCCCCTTCAGCCGAGCTATGTGGAGCTCTTTCGTCCCACTGATATGTCTCGATATAGTCGAGCATCATGCCACAACCCAAGCTTATACCTATTCCGCCCACTTAGCACATGACACATTACCAGCGGGATGATTTCCGCAAGGTCGACCAGACATACATGGCCTGGCTAGAGGCTAAATAGAGTATTGGGACCAGCGGTGTGACCTGATTCTGCCACACCCTCCACCTGATAGTTTGGACGGCAAGCATGAGTACTTGGGTTGGTATCTTAGTGTTACCCAACATCTCATCGGGAATCCCGTTCATCACGCTGGTAGTCAGTACATTCCATACACCGGGAGGTATGAGGCACTGGTATGTTATTTGTTATACTTACTTAATGTCACATTATCCTTGAGTAATTAATATTTTATATGTTATGCAAGCTATTAGCTTACACCAATTTTACCTGTTGGGACTGGAGATGCTACAACATACAGGCGAGGGAGTGGTAGTTGTGCACGGGTTTGGTCGTCGGGTTACTAATCTTGTTGCCTATTGAAACGTGCCCAAGAGGATGGGCGCTTGGGATACGAGGCTGCTTATGTCTCACCCTGAACGTGGTAGACATGGTAGGCATGGCCAGAGTGGAAGGGGAGGGTGGCCCACGTGGTTGTAGTGGTCGGCGAGGATGGGGTCCTCAAGAAGGGGGTGATGAGGCACTCGTGGATGATATTAGAGATGATTAGCATGGTGACTACCCTGATCCACACGATTCTCCTCATGATATGCGCCATCATTCAGCCTTCAGCTGTCACCAGGGGCTTCGCAAGTGACCCCGTCAGCTCCATTCTTGATCACAGACATGACTTTTATGCAACAAGAGTGGGATCAATATTTTCCTGATCGTCCAAAGCCATCGACGGCCGATGCTGATCGTTCGATACGAGAGGTGCATAGTGGGCGACAACTGATTTATGGCTCATCATGGAGGGCTGCTGAGGATTTTCAACATACGTCATCTATTCTAGTGCATCTCGATGTTCCGACAAAGCATTGTATCGCTACTCAGGCGCAAGTTTGTTTGTATTACTATTATTTCAATTTGTTTTTACCTTATAGATTAGTTAGTAATATCTAAAGTGTTTGTATTTTTTGAAAGATTTCGTCATCTCCCATCACAGAGGACACATTGTGTGATACTGACTTTCCGGAGACGGATGATCTTATTTAGGAACCCGTTGAAACTATGGTATGACCATTAAATTTTTTTGCTAACACGTATGTTAGTATTCTATATTGCATATACTAAAATATATTTTCTTTTTTGTAGGTTACTGATGGCTCAACGGCCGCTTCTACTAAGTCTGCCAGACTTACTAACAATCATGCTATTACGCATCCTCCAATAAAGAGGTGGCGTGATGAGGATGATCTTGATAGCGTAGCCGGGCGGGCAGGGATGTGCCTCAGGCCAGCCAATGCTTTAAAGAATACAGTTTCTGGGACTCATTGATATGTATTTTGAGTTGTATATATGGAATTAAATATATAATAGGAAAATTATTGATGTTTTGCATAATTTTCGAATGTGTTTTTATTTTTTTGGTTATTTATTAGTTTACACTAGAACACAAAAAAATAAGACAGATTAACATAAATTTAAATTCGTTAACAATTAAAGATAATACATGACACGTACAACATAAAAATAAGAAACTACACTTAACTCATCCATGTGTTCGTTAGTCACTATCACCCACTATTATGTGCTTCGACCACTTAAATTTCTCTTCCAACCAATTATTTTCTTCTTCTGCCTATTTTAGTTTCTCCTTCACTGCCGCAATTTGTTCTTGCAGTCAAGATCTAGAGTTTGTAATCCCCGATCAGATTCCAAATATTTAGCAAACATGATTTTTGGTATTCCTGGTTAATGGGTTCATCAGACCATTCTTCAAAAATACGTTGATTTTCATCCTATCAACGGGGATGATAACAAAAGACTATTAATTAAAATGTTATATACGGTTTTTTTGGTAACTAACAATTTTATATTACCACTTGAAAATATTTACAGCTCTGTTGAGAAAATTGAAGGTGTGCAATTAGACATTGGTCCTAAAATTTCACCCTCGAAGTAACCTCTATTTACACCACATATCTGTAGTTATGGGTAGAAATTTAACATTTCCATATATCTACTGAGCCTATTGCTTCTACTTGCTCTTTGATGAATCTCCTGTAGTACTTGCTTTACTACCTGATGAGCTGCCCTTCTTTGCATCTTGAGTATCCTCGCATTCCTTTCCTGCCAAATGTGGTGAACACACCAGGCAAAACCATTCTATAGATTTCTTGATGTGCCTTCTTTCCAGTTGCATATCTGATTGCCCATAATACCTATGTTTTCCAGTACCTTGCACCCCTTCTTACATCATTCCACTACAACAATTTATTCCAGACTTCTTTCGCATAATCACATTGAAACAACATGTGATCAATGTCCTCATTTTCTCTCAAGCATAGAGGGCATATCATATCCTCTAAATTTGCCCAGCATGCAATCCATTCCTTCGTTTGAAGTTGTCTATGCAGTGCTAGAAATAGTATGAACAACTACTTTGGCGCTCCAACATCTTTGAATAGTAGTCTTCTCCATGGCATTTTTGGGTACTCACCTCTAATAAGCACATAGATCTTCTTGATTGAATAAGTACTCATCCTAGCTACTACATCTTCTAGTAATCCTGCTTTCTCGAATACCAACTTTGCTTTAAAGATTCTTTTCACCATCCAAGAGGCATGTACTGTTTTAGTTCCCCATAATGCACCTCCCTTTTTTTATTAGGTATGGATCCATTTAACCCACAAATTGTCTTTTTTCCTACAAATATTCCATAGTAGTTTGCCAATAGTAACATGATTCCAGGTGTACACATCTAGTATATTAAGGCCACCAACAACTCTTGGTTGACAGAGTCTTTCCCATGCTATAAGTGCTTTCTTTGAACTATCACTCCTTCCAGTCCACAATAAATTTCTCCAAGTAGTCTCCACCAGTTAAATCACCTTCTTTGGTAGTACAAATACCTGAGACTAGAACACTTGTATAGAAGCTTGCTGAATCTCAAGAGCAGCTTTGCTGAATCTCAGGAACACCTCTAAAATTTAGCCGCCTTATATGTCAACTTTGTCAATGGAGCAACTATGGATGAGTAATTCTCCACAAACCTTCGGTAGTAACCGGCTAAGCCCAAGAAGCTGCGTACCTCGGTAGGTGTTGTGGGACTTGGCCAACCCCTAACTGCTTCAGCCTTTTGACTATTAACTTTGATACCCTCTCCTGATAATATGTGCCTAAGAAAGGTCACCGAGCTACACCAAAACTCGCACTTGGAAAATTCAGCGTATAACTCGTGATCTCGAAGTGTACGTAAAACCATTTGCAGATGCTCTTCATGCTCTACTTCTGATCAGGAATACACCAAAATATCGTCTATGAAGACGATCACAAAAATATCCAAAAATGGCTTTGAAACCCAATTCATCAGATCCATGAAGGCCGTTGGTGCATTCGTTAGGCCAAAGGACATAACCAGAAACTCGTAATGGCCATATCTTGTCCGGAAGGCTATCTTTGGAATATCTTTTTCCATGATTCTTAACTGATGATATCTAGATCTAAGGTCAATCTTCGAAAAACACTTGGCACTTGCAACTAATCGAGTAAATTGTCGATCCTCGGGAGTGGATACTTATTCTTAATAGTGACTTTATTCAACTATCGATAATCGATGCACATCCTCAATGAACCATTTTTCTTTTGGGGAAAATAGCACTGGAGCTCCCCATAGGGAAGTATTGTGTCGTATAAAACCCTTATCAAGGAGGTCCTTCAATTGGACTTTTAGCTCTTTAACTCAGTAGGATCCATCATGTACACAGGAATGGATATCGGTTGCATATCGGGTGGCACATCGATGGAAAACTCAATGTCTCTCTTGGGTGGAATACCCGGGAGCTCATCACGGAACACAATGTGGAATTCACTAATAATGGGAACTGATGGAAGGGTTGGAGGCTTCGCCTCCGCATCCCGTACCCGAACCAAATGATAAAAACATCCTTCTGTGATCACATTTCGAGCCTAAGGTAAGAAATAAACTTCCCTTTTGGCGCTGCAACATCACCCTTCAATTTGAGAACGAGCTCTCCCCGAAAGTTAAAACAAACTTTCTTGCAGCAATCCACCGTAGCATAATAAGAGGCTAGCCAATCCATGCCCATAATAACATCAAATTCTATCATTTCTAACTCATTCAAATCAGCTAAGGTATGGTGATCATAAATAATCACATCACAACTTTGAGATACCCTCTTAACTACTACGAACTCCCACATATGCGTGGATACTTCAAGAAGTTGTCATTACAATTAAGCTACTTTACCATATTTACAACAGCAAATGATGTAACATATGACAAGGTAGAACCCGGATCTATCAGAGCATACATATTAATGGAAAACACGGGTAGTATACATTTGACCACATCCGATGACGACTCTAAGTTTTGTCGGCCTGACAATACATAAATGAGATTCTATTGTTATCCACCTGAGCTGGACATTCCACCTCTACCTCTACCTCTCCTTACTGGCGGTTGCATACCTTGCTCACGAGGATGCTTTGCTGATAAAGAAACTACTACAAATCCCATTGGCGGCATATGTCTCCTACATTTCTGACTGGGTAAAAGTGCATGATATGACCAAGCTGCCCACAAGAATAACTAAAGTTTGAACCCTGGAGAAAATGCCCAAAATGATTCCTACCACATCGTCCATAATGCGGCACCTGGGTCTTCATCTTACTAGGGTCTCCACCATATAGTGAGCTATGTCCGCGAGGGTTCGTACTCTGATCAGAGTAGGTGATGCAATCACGGTGCTGACCCTGGAACTGTGACATCGTACTTGCTTCCGGTGGGATGGATGTCGAGGAAACGATTATATAAACACACCTCGTGATCCTCCCATATCACCTATTGACTAGGCTATCTTATGTTGGCCCCGATCATGATCTCGACCAGCCTGCTGTTGCCTTTTTTGATCCTCCAAGATCTACGCATAAGCTTGAATATGAGCAATATCCATAATCGGATTCAAAGAAGTTGTGGTACATTCATTTATCAGATGTGGTCCCAAACTGCCTACAAATCGATGTACCCGATCACTCATCTCAGCCACCACCGAGGGAGCATACCTAGCCAAGGAGTTAAATTGCATGCTATACTCCCGGACATTAATATTACCTCGCTCCAACCACAAGAATACATCTTGTCTTGCTCGGAGGAACTCATCGGGCAGATACTGCTCCATGAATGCCTCAGAAAATTCCCTCCATTCTGGTGTTGGGGCAAGAGATCCTCTAGACTGTTTCGAAGTTTCATACCAAGTCAGAGCTATATCCCGTAATATGTAAGAGGCAAGCTCTACAGATTTATTAATAGTGGCATGCATGACTCGTAAATTCCGCTGCATTTGATTTAGAAAATTCAGGGGGATATTCTTTTGGATCTGTTCCTGTGAATACCAGGAGTCCAAATTTATGAAATCTCGAACTCTCATACTAACTGCTCTTTCATAGGTGGTAGGGGCCTGATGTTAGGTCCGAGAGGTCACTAATCAAGTTAACAATTGTACTGCACTTCTCATATCTAAATCCTATTCGGGAAAAGTCGGAGGAGGAATATGAGAGACATTATCTTCTCTATGTTGTTTCGGGGGTGGTGCTCCTTTCCCCGAGACCTAAATACCAGCCTCATCATGTGGTCCATGTTGAACCATAGGGGAAGGTGGCACTTGGCTAGTAGCTTCTCCTGCTTCTTTATTCAATTCATGAGTGAGCGCATGATGTCTCGTGGTAGGCATCACTATAACATAAACAAGATGGGGATCAAAAATGAATACTTACGACTCAGCTCGATGGCATGATCTGGATTAGGAAGAAGGGTATTCATACTAGATATCTGGTAGCCTCCTGTTTATAAGTATGGTGCACGAGATATCCATAAACAAGACCCTACTACATACGGCTTGAAGACTCCCTGGGACTAACCTGGCTCTGATACCAAGTTTGTCACACCCAACCTTAGGAAGTGCGACCGTCACACGATGCCCGAAGGCTCTTGTAAACTGTTGTCCATACACATACTTCTTTATTATGAAATCCGGGCCAATAGCGACTTCAAGTAATAAATACCAGAATTTATAATGTGAAAACTCGTCTTGAAGAAAATAGTGACGTTTTATACATATTCACAACTGTACCAAAAATTCATAATAGAGCCTTTTACATACAACCAAATTCTAGTATGCATGCCTCTAAGAGTTCTAAAAGAAATATACACATACAAAACTTGGTCGAGACAGGACCCCACCTTATCCAAAATGATTGGAACATGTACTTTAGTACCTATCGACTTTTGAGAAGCTTCTCTAGAGAAGTGGAGAGAGACCACCAACATCTGAATTGTGCACATACTGGGGAGGGGCGTCACTTGGTGTCTCTACACCTATGGACATGAATAAAATGCCAAAAAGAAAAGGGACGTCAGTACGAAAAATGTACTGAGTATGTTAGACTAAGAAGGCATGTAAATCAAAGACATGATCGTAAAAGATATGAATACATGATTTCAACCCGAATACCGAAGACAAGACACCGGGGAAGTAAACTGTGAAAACCATAAGGCTTAAAATTATGCAAGCTTTATAAAGAGTTAGGCCACTCATGGAGACTATTCGTTTACTATAATTAAAATACAATACTACTCAACCACTCTTTGGGGCGTATTACCTCATATCATACCCGGTTTCGAAGAGGACTTAGTAAAGCCTTATATTATTACTACATCATAACCGGCCTCGAGGGATCTCAGTTGTACTCGCTCCTAACAAACTTGATGTACTCAGTCCCAAAGGGACTCGGCCGTACCTGTCCACACAAGGGCTCAGTAATCTTAATATCACACCACTCCGTACCCGACCATTTAGAGGACTCGGTATGAGACTCAGTCGTACCCGACTGCACAAGGTCTCGGTAGCATTTCACATCATACCCAACTGATAAGTGGTTGTATAGTATGTGTTGTACCCGATCGTCTATAGAGTGGCTCGGTGAAGTAAAATAGATACATATACTTCTAAGTTCAATGCAGGGTTAATTTCAAGAGATATTAATGTTAAACTAAGAATGAATCATACATTCGGACCTCAAGATGCCAACTGGGAACATTTTAGACTTTGGAAGGAATGCTACCGACCAGAATGTACTGGACCAAGAACAACGTCACTGAGAAGGACTCAGAACAACCAACTCTTAAAATACAGGAATCCTTTAGAGGGAAGGAGAGACGTACACCAACTCATGCCAAGAAAGAAAGTTTCCTTACATACCATTCCTAGGGAATTTCACCGGCTCCACATGCAAAATGGTTCGCCCCGCCCCGGTTGCACCACCGATAGGACAACTAGCACAAGACAAATGAAAGGTGCAATCCCCTTTTGGCCTCTCTGACCCCATTTGTGTCATTGACTGATTAGCCGTGTCAAAAGCCCCACTTATAAATCTTTGACTTCATGCGTAGGAAAAAGTATGGGGTGTAACATCTTCAATGAAAGGCTCCATCTTCAATAGCTACTCACCTCTAAGATTTGCACGCAAGGTACAAAAGTGTAGTATGAATAAAATCGACCCCATGTACTTAGTATGTATCTTGACTAGCCTTGGTGAAGTAGTGACGATATTTTAAGTCAAAAGATACTCACTTACTATTTTACCAGTGCAAGTGATACGCACGACAACAAGGCAAGTGATATGACAAGTAATAGTACGAGCATCGACTAGAGAACTAAGGAACAAGTTAACAGATATGGCAAACAAAGACATAACTCTATGAACCGTTCACATGAAGGAAAACAACAATCATAAAATACATACGAGGATCATAACCAAATATTCATAACCCCGTTGTGGCGTGCAACCGGATCCCAATATCAGTATAAATACCATTGTGGCGTGTTGAGCGAGATCCAAATATAAATATAAATACCGTTGAGGCATGCAACCCGATCAATAAATAAATATAATATTATTGCAGTGTGCCACCCTATACATATATAAATATAAATATTGTTGTGACGTACAACTTGATCCACATATAAATATAAATATTGTTGCTCCGTGCAACCCGATCAAAGTATATCAGTTCATATAAAATTATTCAACAATAACCAAGTACGGCAAAATTCACAACATAACTCCAAGAAAACAAACACGCGAAATTCAAACTCAAAAAGGTAAGATGAGTAACCCAATATCCAAGAGCTAGTCTCCCTTATGTATATTGACAAGGCTTCTACAAAACCTAAAAACACAACAAATCTAATAGTTTCCCAACCCGACATAGCATAGAAAGGTAAGACATGTAACGAGAAAAGGCATATACAAAGTAAAAGCAAGTATGAAGTAGACATTTAATTAGTGAAATTATGTAACAAGTAGGGGTATGTAGCAAGTAAAGGCATGTATAAGAGAAGGAATGTAGAAAGTAAAGGCATGTAGTAAGTGAAGGCATATAGCAAGTAAAGACATTTAATAAGTAAAGCACGTAAAAAATAAGGGCATGTAGTAGTGGTAACTCAAGTAAAAGAATAGATATAACGATAATAAAGAAGGTAGGAATACCGATATGTTAGTAACAGACCAACCATTAAACATAGAGGTAAATTATGTAAGGAATATAGACGTGTAAGCAATATACAAGTAGAAAACATAGATGGAAACCAGGGTAGAGTGCATGTATATGTCTAACAAACGGGTAACCTTAACAAAATCCAACTCCCGTTCTCTTTGCACGGAAATAACCAACTGGCCTATCTCATTTCAAACTGCACTGAAATACCCATCGTGCCAATAATTGTCCTAAGGCACCAAGAATCATCTGTTATTATGGATAAAGAAGCTTAAGTAACATGAAAAAAATAGGTATAGATGTGCGTTCACGATATAAGTATCTCTATGGTCAAGTTCAGTACGTCAACATTCTGAAAATAGCTCATTAAATCCCTTTAAGATGTTATATGTTTTAACAGGGTATCTATCGATAATCAAATTCATTTAGTCATGGAAGTAACTAAAGCATAAATCAAAAAGATTACAAATTTCAACAAGGCACAAAGAAGTATATAATATACCCCGAGCATGAATAATCCTGGCAAATGCATATACGCTCGTGCCCTTGCATATGCATCACCCCCATATATAGCAATTAATATTATTTATTTGGAAAAATCCCTCAAAAAATCTAGGTAAGACACTTACCTCATCCCGGAACAAATTCCGCAATCCTATACCGTATTTCTTGGAAACACTCCTCAGAATGATCAAAACCAAGTGAGATATCATCTAAGGAATTCAAATAATGCTAAAAGAAACATCCCTAATAAATAAAGATTCAATCTTAGTCAACATCCAAAAGTCAACCAAAAATCAACCATGGCCCACGTAGTCGAAATCAGAAACTAAGACTATATCCCGATAACCCATTCATCCCCGAGTCCAAAAATGTGATTTGTTTCGAGATCCGACCTTAATTTGAGGTCTACATCTTAATTTTACGAAATGCCTAAATTTTACCCAAAAGCCCAATATCTACTCTATGAAATCTTAGATTTGATAGTAAAAATTCATGGATTAGTAATGAAAATTGAATGAAATAAGTTAAAGTTACTAACCTATGAAGCTGGGAAGATATTGGTCCCCGAAAATAACATGTATATGTCTCAAAAATGGTGTAAAATTAGCTAAGCCCGAAATTCCAACCTTTTACCTAGCTACAGATATCACAAGTGCGAGGATCACAAGAACGATTGATTGATCGCAAATGTGAACAGTGTCTGAGCCTCACAGTTGTTGCAAATGCAACCAAATCTTCTCATTTGCGAAGAACCAGCACATCGTAAAAGCAAATTGTTCTTCGCAAATATGAAGTTTCTCCTCAACTCCCAGTGTCGTAATTATGACCCTCAATTGCAATGTCTGACCATCTAGCAAAAGCGAGCAGCACTTCGCAAAAATGAAGCTTCCCATACCCCTACCAAATTCGCAAATGCGAGCTTGCACTTGCAAATGCGAGACTCTCATTTGCGAACAGTTCCTTGCAAATACGAGATTTGTAGCCTAGCAACACCAGCAACTCAACAGCTCTTCCAACTCAAACTGTAACATATCTGAAACTTACCCGAGCCTCTCGGGGTCCTATCCGGTCATTCAAACAAGTATATTAACATCAAACAACCTCTCCCGTAGACTCAAATCATCATAATAACATCTAAAATCAAGAATTGCTCACAAAAACTCAAGATTTTCAAATGTTCATAAACTCAAATTTCTAACTTTCAATGAGAACAGGCGAAATGAGATCGGATTTCCCAAAACCCATACCAAACGTACGTACAAGTTAAAAATTATTATCAGAATCTAACAGAAGTATCAAATCACCAATCCATAGTCGTCTGCACAAAAGCCAACCATTGATCAACTCCAACGACTTAAAGCCTTCGAAATGAGAATTTTCCTTCCAAAGCTCTCCCGAAGATCTCGAAAACCTTAACCAACGTGCACACAAGTCATAAAATATCCAACGAACCTATTAAAAGCCTCAAATCGCAAAAAATGAGTGCTAGATCTCAACATAAGTTCATTCTCGAACATGCCAAGAGTCATTCCAAAGCCGTCAAATAGCTGAATAAACTCATCATACTCATAAATATGCCTGGTACCATTCCACGTCGGTCAATATAAGTCCATGAACATGACCCCAATTAAAGATTCTTCCTTCGACCTTAGCCCACAGGGCCTGGAACCAAATTCTAACATATGAAATCCCCTATAAGATAGATCCTTGTATATATACGGTGTATCGATATCAATAAGTTGCCTCAAGCCGTCATAATATTGCCAAGATCAAACGACACGATGTACTGCATAACTCATGGACTCATAACAGGAACATAGCTGCTCATTACTGTTGATACTCAATTTTGTCCTTATAGTTTTTTATTTAGCCTTTGTGGGTTATTATATTTTTATAATATATTTTTTATATTTAAAAGTACTATTTATAGGTTAACCCCTTGCATTACTACTCCACGACATGCTTAAAATATCAATTTATCATTCTATTATGGTATTTCTAAATTATTACAATCTTCTCATCATATATCATAAATGTTTTGACTGATGTTAACATTTTTACAAATGATAAGTAACTTGCTTATCATTTTGGTAAAATCATTTTATGGCTGACTAATTGGTCAAAGTATTTACTTATATTTTATAATATTTTTAGCGCATTTTGTGGTATTTTTATAACCCTTTCTATATTTTATTATACTTTATATGATTATTTGCAATAGTAGCCTATACTTTTCACGATAACTATGTTTATCACATTGTATTTGTCAAAATAATAATTTTATATTTTTATAATCGTAATTCATTATTTTTAAGTCTTTAATTTTATAAATTACATTTTTTTATATATTTGCTTAATAGTTTATATAATTTATTTATTTAATTCCTATATATTTAAAATCATCCCAATAGTAGGCCAAATTTTGGACCACGGAATGTCCAAAACGCCAAGCTCAAGTCCCTGATCCCAAATCTAGGCAACCCTATCACCCCAAAGCCCAACCGGATGACCCAATACCATTGACCTAACCAAAATTCGGCCTTGACCTGATCTACCTGGCCATGTGTACCATGATATTTACACATCAAGTTTGGGTTTCTCTGAGAAGGGTCGGTTTGTATAGGTCTAGGCCACTTGGTGTCTTTGATTCTCCCGATAGCCGATACAATCCCTGATGCATCAACACTGAAATTATACTCCGATGATCGAGCGCTTCTGCGGGATCGGTATGTTTATCAAAACCATTCTTAATCTTAAGTCCCCGAGAATTTTTCCCTCGATCATTTCTTCGATCATTCGAGGGAGGATTGCGTCCCGAACTGTTGTTTCTTCGTTCTTGGACATATGGCTGATACCGCTCTCTGTTTGACCCTGGTTCCCTGTCGGTATCCCTCAGGGCTTTTACTGACAATCTGTCTGGGTGAACTGACCCCGAGGGGGCTCCCAGCTGGTCATCCTCGACCCTGATCTTTGATTGATAACGATTATGTACATATGCCCATGTAACATCAGGATATTCGATCAGATTTTGCTTCAACTGGCGTGATGCTATCAAACTTCGCTCGTTCAAACCCTGTGTGAAAGCTTGAACGACCCAATCATCCATAACTGGTGGTAACTCCATTCGCTCCATTTGAAATCGAGACATGAACTCCCTCAGCATCTCATTGTCCCATTGTCTTATCTTGAAAACATCTGATTTTCGCGTTGCAACTTTTATGGCCCCGGCGTCCGCCTTCACAAAAGAATCAGCTAACACGGAAAATGAATCAATGGAGTTCGGTGGCAAGTTGTGATACCAAATCATTGCTACCTTTGATAGAGTTTCCCCAAATTTTTTCAATAAAACAGACTCGATCTCATTATCTTCCAAGTCATTCCCCTTTATCCTACACGTGTATGTAGTGATATGTTCGTTAGGATCGATAGTCCCGTTGTATTTGGGTATGTCTGGCATACGGAACTTCTTTGGGATGGGCTTCGGGGCCGCACTCTAAGGAAAAGGCTTCTGCACGAAATTTTTTGAATCCAAGCCCTTTAAGATTGGGGGTGCCCCCGGTATCTAATCAACTCGGAAGTTGTATGTCTCCACCTTTTTGTCAATATTTTCGATCTTATTTTCTCCCAACTCGATTTTTTTAGTGAGCTCTTCGAGCATTTTCATGATTGTAGAGTCAGTCTCTGATCCATTACCGTTCGACCTTTCTGGCACCGACTCGGTACGATGAGTGATTTCTGGTTCAACCGCACTCGGAGTTTTATGTTGACTTTGTAGCAGAGCGATAGCAACCTGCTGAGCTTGTAGCATCTCGAATATTACCTGGAGGCTAACTCCCCCGTCTCCTACACCCTGTGTTACTTTTCCACCATATCGGACTTCCCTGCGCACACTTCCTCCAGGGTCTGCGCCTAACTCTGCATTCAAAGCAATGTGCGAACTGACATCGACTAGTTCTGCCATCGGCATTTCCCCAAGTTTAAGCGGTGGTGCGCCGGCTCCTGGAGCAACTATATTATCATTTTCCCCATGAAATCCAAGACCATCATCGCCGTGTACAGGTGCGCTTTGTGAGTTTGACATGTTTTAACCTGAAAACAAAAATTCTTGACAAGAACAAGTGTGAAAATAATGTGTGTTATCAAAATCGGTACTGAAACAATCACTATTATCCTTAGTCCCACGGTGGGCACCAAACTGTTTACCCCAAAAATCCGAGTAACAATTCAATATGTTTTGTGTTCTTAAAGATACGTGATTCGTTCCAATACTAACTGATAACCAAGAAAACAAACGTATAAATTAAAGAAGTAAGTTTAATCAAACCGGTGTGTGAGCAAGTCTTGACCTCAAGCTATGATGGCCTCGAGGTATGTCAGTAAGAACAGTAAAGTAAGAACAATAAAGTTAAGAGACAATTCTGATGAATAATGAGCAAGAAAGTAAGAGTGTATATTCTTTTGCCAATGATTGATGTCCTTACAAATGAATGAGTTCCCTTTTATATAACATGGGGGTCCTAAATAAGGTACATTTTTGTTTTTAGTAAGTAATCTAATGGGACAGCTGTCTAACCGCCCGGTATGAATTCGTACAAATCCGTTCCAGAATCTATGCCTTGATCTTTGAGCCATTGCGGGAATCTTTCTCTTTGTGTTGCAAACCCATAACAACATCATCTTGGGGTTGGTCATACTCGACCTCGGTATTCAATGTGTACTTCGATCTTCGAGCCTTACACTCCGTCATCAGGCTCGAGCTCGGTCCATTCTGAACTCGGGCTCAAAGCGACTCTTTGAGCCCATAAATCGGGTATAGTTTATTTTGACCGTATACAATATACTCCATGCCAAAAACAACGTCGATAAAAGTGAAATTTGAATCGTCGATTTCATTTGTAGAAGTGCACCTAATATTCATTGCACCATAGGGTACTTTTGAGCTCGTGCGCGCACATATATATTCGAGTAATTTTAAGAAAATATAATATTTGTTATATATAATCTAAGAGAAGAGCATGGATTTACATGAACCCATACTATGTGACTTAGATACGCCTCTAGTTTAATATTCAATAATATCAGCTCAAAACATCACACAATGGATATGAAGTGCATCAACAATAGTTTTGAATGGTCATAAACTCATAGGCAAACTTCATATCTCGGGTTTGAAGTGTCAATAGTCGTAGTTCAAACCTCAGACTCATAGGTCTAAAAACTGCCATAGCCAAATTTCATGGTCTAAAGATCAAAGTGCAATAGTTGAACTTCAAACCAGTGAAAAAAAAGGTCTTTGTCGTGATCACATAATTATTTTTCTCGCTTTTATATAAATCTAGATACCAACTTGTCACGACCCGGACCCCACATTCGGGACCGTGATGGAGCCTAACATTTCACTAGCTAGGCAAGCCAACGTTAGAGAACCGTTAAGCCAATTATGATTCAAATTCAATAAATTAATCCAATTAAGCAAAAATGAAATAAAACCAAGTGCAGAATAACATAAATGCCCATAATATCTACTACAATCAGGATCTGGAGTCATAACTCACGAGCTTCGAGAATATTCTACAAACAGAGTCTAAAAGAAATACAATTGTTTTGAATGAAAAGAAACAATAAAATAGAGAAAATAGAAGAGGACTCCAAGGTCTGCGGACGCCAGCAGATCTACCTCGAGTCTCCAATAAACAAGTCCAAGCTGCTGTGCCTCATGGACAGCTAGGGCCGGTACCAAAATCTGCACAAGAAGTGCAGAGTGTAGTATGATCACAACCGACCCCAGGTATTCGTAAGTGTCAAGCCTAACCTCGACGAAGTAGTGACGAGGCTATGACAAGACACTCGCACAATAAATCTCTGCAGATAACAGTATATGTACAAGATAACAATAGATAAAAGCTAATCATGTACTATTGGGAGGGAGACATGCTAAAGGGAATACAAGATACGAGAGACACAACGGAAATGATAAACAAAACAGTTAATATGCCTTTAACCAGTAAGAACAATTAAGCACAATGAAGAAAATTGCATGGCATCACCCTTCGTGATTTTACTCTCAATCTAACAATGAAACAAGAACACTGCACGATATCACCCTTCGCGCTTTTACTCTCACTCTCAGTATAAATCAATACATACGGCACGACATCACCCTTCGTGCATTAACTCTCATAGCCTGGCACATCATCACCCTTCGTGCATTAACACTCACAATATGGCACGACATCATCCTTCGTGCATTAACACTCACATACAGCATGACATCACCCTTCGTGCATTAACACTCTCCCTTACCATATAACAGTGAACATCAATAAAAGGGAGAAAGAATAAACAAGAACATGCCTCATATCAACATTGTTTCCACAATACCATCCTAACTTCGGGAAAACAATACTCAAATATCTCAAATAGCTAGTAAATGCGTGAAGAACGAACAATTTAATAATTAACTAGACTAAGCATACATATCATGATCAAAGAAGGAATAAATTGCAAGAAAAGCAGTTCTACCGCATGCTTTGACCCAACAACAACGCACCTCACATATACGTTGTACCAAACATCTAAACATGAAGCAAATAGGCAAATGTCCTAATCCCTCAAGTCAAGGTTAACCACGACACTTACCTTGCTCCAATGACCAATTCAAAGCTCTACCGGGGCTTTTCCTCTAGAATCCGCCTCAAACCACTCGTATCTAACCACAATTGACTCAATAATATCAAATATTTCTAAAGGAATCAATTACAATGCAAAATTTAGAATTTTCAAACTTTCCCCCAAAAAGTCAAAAATCGACCGCGGGCCCGCTTTGTCAAAATCTGAGGTTCGGACCAAAATTCATTTATCCATTCTCCCCCGATCCCTGTTATATGATTTGTTTCAAAATCTGACCTCAATTTGGGGTCTTTCTAATTTTACAAAAATTCCTAATTCTACCAGACCTCCAATTTTCACCATGAAAACACTAGATTTTAGGTTGAAAACTTATGAAATGTAATGGGTAATTGAAAGAAAGTAGGTTGGAATCATTTACCAACAAATTGGGAAACAAAAACTCTTGGGAGAATCGCCTCTAGGGGTTTCTAGTTTTGAAATTTTGAAAGAATGGAAAAAATCCCGAGCTGGTTCTGTTTTAACACTAGCATCAGGTGTTCATCGTGTTCGCGTGAAACCTGACGCGTTTGCGAAGAGCAAAGCCTCAGTGGCTTATGCGTTCATGAGGGGATACACGCATTTGCGATGGTCTGTCCCCCCTGACCATCTCGTTCGCGAGCCTGGGCTCACGTTTCCATAGAACAACCCCTGCTTTCCCCTCCCCCACCTCAATACACTACACGTTCGTGTGTGACTGGCCGCGTTCGCGTAGAGCAGGCCCCCAGTGCTCCGTGTTCGTGACTGTTGCCTTGCGTAGAATAAAAACACGCCCAGCGCAGTTCACACTTGACGATCGCGAGAGTACCTTCGCGATCGCGAAGAAGGAAACCAGATGACAACTGAACTGGGAAAAACACTGGATTTTCTAAGTCTAAAACCTTCTGTAGGCTATCCGAAACTCACCCGAGCCCTCAGGGCTCCAAACCAACTATGCACACAAGTCCAAAAATCTCATATGAACTCGCTCGCGCGATTGAAACACCAAAATAACGCCTAGAACTACGAATCGGACACCAAAATCGAATGAAATTTTCAAGAAACTTTAAAACTTCTATTTTCACAATCGGACGTCCGAATCATGTCAAATCAACTCCGTTTCTCGCCAAATTTGACAAGCAGGTCATAAATATAGTAATGAACCTATACCATATTCCGGAAGTAAAAGACTGACCCGGTATCAACAAATTCAAATATCGGGTCAATTCTTTAAAATCATTAAACTTTTAAACTTTCAATTTTCGACAAAAATCAATAACTCGAGATAGGGACCTCCGAATTCGATTCCGAGCATATGCCTAGGTCCCAAATCATGATAAGGACCCACCGGAACCGTCAAAACACGATCCGGGTCTGTTTTATCAAAATGTTGACCGAAGTCAACTCAAATAGATTTTTAAGGCAAAATTTCACATTTTTATTAGTTTTTAACATAAAAGCCTTCCGAAAAAGTATCCGGACCGTGCACACAAATCAAGGAAGGCTTAAAGAAGCTAATAGAGGCTTATAAATATAAAATTAGGTTCTAAAACTCTAGATGACCTATCGGGTAATCACAATATTGTTATATTCCTCTTTCGAGTTTGGTATTTTATTTGCTTGGATAGTTTGGATGTGTTCTAACCACCAATGCAATGGAAAGAACTCTTTAACCATCTCGGTACTACTATCGCCCAAAAATATTTGAACTTCTTATGTTGAGATTTGGCCTATATTATGATGTTAGAAGAAGAAGCAGCACAACAACAAAGAAGAAGAAGAAGAAGAAGAAGCTCAACAGTGAAGTGGTCAATATTTAAATACTCTGCAAATACTAGCTATGACTTAAACAAAAATCTTAAAAGTGGCTAAATGGTTTCATTCCTACAATAATGAAAGACTTGCCATTGTGAAGTCTTATTGATGTGCCAGTGCATCAGCACTAGGTTCTAATTAAAGGTTGTTGCTGATGGTGGCTCGTTTTCAAGTATCTGATTAGGATCGTTCTTGTGGTTACTTGTCACGATCCGGAATTCCCGTTGTGGAGGTCATGATGGCGCATAACATTACATTTGCTAGGCAAGCCAACGCTAGAGATTTATTAGTTAATTCTTTTATATCTCAGTGATTAACAATAAGCAAGCTATAACAAGTCGAAATGAACGCAGAAATATATATATATATATATATATATATATATATATATATATATATA